>ML247182.1:14256-57357 GCA_005239495.1 Nicotiana undulata | reverse complement strand
TATGTGTGTGTGTGTGTGTGTGTGTGTGTGTGTGTGTGTGTGTGTGGAGGGGGGGGGGAGTTGCACATATGGCGATATAAGGTGGGAACATGATTATGCACGTGTGGCGAGACAAGGCAGGCATTTACTTTACTATTGCACAAGTGGTGAGACAAGGTGGGATGTGTCAGGGATTTATTTGTGATGACCTGGTGGCATTCTTGTTGTTGATATTTGTGTAGTGGTATGCTTACTTGTGTGAGCCTTATTTTGTGAAAGTTGTGAGTAAACATTCTACGTGTTGTCTGTTCTTTTTCTTATGCTTACTAGCTAGTTTGAACTATGTTCGGACACTGCACAAGAATACATGTAGTTAAGCACTCTTATCGGTTAATGGGCTTCCTTGTTATTGTTGAGTATAGATGTATACCCTTATCTTACTTGCCTTCCATGTTGAATGACTCTATTTGGCATGTGAGTTGTCAGTGCGGTTATGAAGTGTAATGAGGGCACATGATGCCAAGTGTTAGGATTCAGATATTGGGACCGTGAGTTGCGAAGAGGTTCGGTACCTCGTGGAGTTATAGACTAAAACATTATGTGAAAGCGGTCGTTTGTTGAGTTATTACTTGTCCATTCTTTATCTGTGGTTATTGGATTGAGGTTGTGTTTTCGCTCATTCTTCTGTGTCATTATTATGGTATTTTGCTGATAATTATTGTTATATCCCGTACTTTAATATTAGGATGAGTCGTAGTAATCAATATGAGTTCGAAGGGATTATGTCTATTATGAGGTTATAGAGGATTTAAGACATTATTATTATGAGACCCTGTAAGTTTATAACTTTGATATTGTTAGATATTATGTTAGTGTAGTATTTTCTTTTAAGTGGAGTATGTTAGTAAAAGTTTTATAAGTATAATTTTGGTTCGTTTCCACTATTACTACTTTTAGATATGGTAAATTATACACATAATATGAGAAAGTTTATAAATAAGATTTTTCTTTATTGTAAAAAAAAATATAGAAGTTATGTTCTCACAAAAGAAGGTTATGTTTTTACAATTTTTAGAATTTAAATGTACGAAAAATTGTACTCTTTATATGAGATTAGGAAAATTTGAAGTTGGCAAAATATATGTATTTTTACATGGATGTTTTAATGAAATAATAGTGTGTGAATTTACTTTACAAGGTACCACGTGACCGTAATAGTACGGTGTATAAAGTGTATTAAAAATAAGTAAAATTTTAAGTAATTTGAGACAATTCTTAATTATACGGGTAATCGATTAATCACCGAGTAACGAGACTATTAATTAATAAGTTAGATAAAGATTAAAATTCCCCCACCCCACCCAACGTGGCAACACCCCTCTAATCCTATGATCTCTTAAGTCATTAGTCTAGGTGGTTAGACTAGGACAGGTCTTATAACCTAAGTAATTACATAACAATTTATTTTGATATCTTGAATACAAGACACTTCAATCAAATTCCTTCAATTCCTTACACACACTACAATCAGATATGATGTTTTACACATTAGCAACGTGAATTCTTAACAATTTCCTACACATTCCTACAAAAACAACTACAACGTGATGTCTTCAACCAAAATTCAAACCGAGATTTCATAGCAAAGTGAATTCATTTTTCAAATAGCACCGTTGTTGCTAAGTTCTTAAGGGAAGGTTTCGGCTAAGATTTTCTTTGCATAGCAACGTGATTGGTTCGAGCTTTTCATACGATTTGTTCCGTGTTTTGTCGCAAAAGATATGTGTTAGAGAAATTGTCAAGAGAATCGACTCAGGTATGTTAAGGCTATCTCTTCTTTCTTTTGGCATGATCCAAGTAACGATACGTAAACGTAATGATATTCCATAAGTGGTTCTACTCTTAGAAATTAAGGATGTTTATGCTATTCATCCCCATAAAGTAATATTCAAGCATGTCTAAGTGTGTATCTAGTTATTTGTTGAGGTATATGATAAAGATGTTAATATTTATAATATGGTAATACATGCATCTACATGCATTTACCATTGTGCTACGGTCGGCCGGACATTTACCACCGATTGGGCAGTTGTGTATCAGTATTTACCACCGGTTGGGCAGTCATGTATATTCATTTACCACCGAGCTATGGCCGGTCGGGCAATCGTGTATATACATTTACCACCGAGCTACGGTTGGTCGGGAAGTTACCACCGGTTGGGTAGTTATGTATCATTATTTACCACCGGTTGGGCAGTCATATATTTATCACCGTGCTACGGCCGGTCGGGCAGTTACCACTGATCTTTCGGGCAGTCATGCATCATACGATATGGATAATAGAAACAATCTCAAAGAGAAGTATTGTGTATATATATATGTGTGTGTGTGTGTGTGAGAGAGAGAGAGAGAGAGAGAGAGAGAGAGAGCGCGTATGTGTGTGTGTGTGTGTATAATAGGTATGCATATAAGGTGGCACTTCAGAGATTCCGGTTGACTCTTATATGTCTTTAATTAATGTTGACTTATGGTTATGTTTTAGTTCTGCCTTACGCACTATATTATTCGTACTGACGTATTTTTGTTGAGGATGCAGACCAATTTGACGAGCCCTCATAGCAGACGAGATTGGCATTCAGCGAATGATTGGTAAGACTGCACCTCATTCGGAGTACAACCGAGTCTATGAGTCATCGTGTCAGAGTTTTTTCTACAGATTTATGGGTAGGCCGGTACCCTGTCCCATTTGATGTCAAATAATCCTAGAGGCTTTGTAGACAAAGATTCATTTTGTGCAGTATGTCAAAAGCCTTGACGGCCCATATGTATTCATATTTTAAGAAATGGTTCATTGATACAGTGTTTTCCCACTTATAGTTATACATTACGAGTTATGGCAATGTTGGGCCATGATAGCTACAGAAGAAAAAAATGAGTTACAGAGTGGTTCGCTCGGGCCAGTACGGCACCAGGTGTCAGCCACACCTCTCCAGGTTTGGGGCGTGACAATTATTCTTTTCCTTTCCTATTGAAATTACCGTGTTATTCACCACTTCGCGTAGTCTTTATGTAGATATCATACTATGTTGTTCCTATAGTTATACTTATTCAGGTTGTTTAGTCCAGTAGGTGTCTTGACTATTCCTCGTCACTAATCCACTAAAGTTAGTCTTGATACTTGATGGGTACTGTTGTGGTGTACTCACATTACACTTCTGCACATTTTCGTGCAAATCCAGGTATTGCGAAGCCGGTTGATCATTAGCTAGCAACGCGGATTGCTGTTGTGGAGACTCAAGGCAAACCTGTTGTTGCATTCGCAGGCTTCGACGTCACCTTCCTATTTTGTAATCATACTGTCCCTACCTATTTCCAAACATTTGTATTTAGAAAGTTGTAGTAAACTCTGTAGAGTTGATGGCTTGTACTACCGGTTTTGAGAAATTATAAATTGTATAGAGAATTTCATTTCAGAAATTATTAGATGTTATTTATTATTGTTGTTATTCAGTAAATGTTAGGCTTACCTAGTCCCTAAGACTGGTGCAATCATGATACCCGACGGAGGGAAATTGGGTCGTGACAATTCCATGCTTAAATATAATATTTGCATTTTATTGTTAGGCCATAGTAAGTGTCGGAGTTGTCCCCTTGTCACTACTTCGTCGAGGTTAGACTGGATACTTACTGGGTATGCGTTGATTTACATACTCATACTACACTTGTTGCACATTTTTGTGTGGGTACATATATATCTAGTGGCCTTGTTTGAGTAGAGACGTGGTTAAATGCGGGGAATTAGGTGGGCTGCATTACATATTACGACCCCCAGCCAGCAGAGTCTCCCTTAGAGTTATTTATATTTTCCCTGCCTAATTGTATTTCGGACAGATGTTGTATTTTATTTTACTGCCTAGTAGATGCTCATGCACTTGTGACATCGGGTGGGGGTATTTGTGAGTTGTTCAAGATTGTAGTGGTGAAAACATTATCATTTACCCCGTAAATTTTATCCTTTATTATTTAATTGAAGGAAATTATGATTTCAAAAAAATACTAAAATGAGAACCAAGTTAATTATTTATTTGCTGGCTTGCCTGAACGCGATGTTAGACATCATTACGATCTTTAATTGATTTTGGGTCGTGACGTTATCTTTAAAAAAAAAATATTAAAATGTTACATTAAGATTACTACACCGTACTATTTTTATATTTAAGGCTATTTTCTGAAGAAAAAGAATAATTGACTCTTCATGCTGTCAAATGGTTTTAGTGAACTGATAAAATTTTCCTAAAAAGGAAAATTAGTTCAAACTCAGTAGCTTTGATCAAACCCTGTATCAGAAGCAGAGGGAGAATAGAACATACGGGTTCAGCCGAACCCACATTTGATCTGAACCATATATTTGTCTTAAATTTTTTATTAAATATGTATAAGTTATTAATTTAGAACTCAGTAATTTAAAATATTTAGAATCTTGAACTCATAAATTTTAAGCCCTGACTCCTCCTCTGCCTCTTAAAAATTTCATTAATTATATATAAGTTATTAATTTAGAATCCAATAATTTAAAAAAATTAAAATCTTGAACTTATAAATTAAACTTCAAATTCTGATTCCGTTTACTGTCTTTTATTCCTTGATGTTGACATTATCACGAGGACACATTGAAGTACTTATAGAAGTTCTCTTACTATCTTTGTCGAATTATGTGGTCATAACTCGTAAGAAGTTGGATGAATCCACGTAACTAAAATGTAGCCATTATTTAAGAATACGGTGAAAAACATTTATGCCTATTGTGTACTTTTGAAACATAATGACATATTTTCGTCATATATATATATATTCTTTTACTGTGTAATTACTGAGTACAACACTTCAATATTAAAGACATGGATATATGGTGTATAATTTTATTCTTTTGTTCTGCCTTCTTAATTGCAAATCTTGTTCTTGAATATCTTCCTTATGTGCAATTTTAGTATAAATGTTTTTGTCGGGGCAACCCATTTTTGGGGGAAATTCTATATGAAATATTTCGTTGGCTTAAAGTCAATGTTTTGTTAAACACATATAACATGGTATTTTTTTTTTAATGAGAAGAGAAATATATGGGTTTTTTTACTTCGGCCTGAAGATTAAGATATGATTTTTTTGTGTGGTGTATTTCACTGAGTAATCAGTTTTACTCGTCAAACGGTCAAAGTGTAATTAAGATGAGTGTCTATGTCAGGGAAAAAAAGAGAAAGAGAGTCTTTCTAGGTATTTTCTTTTAAATTAAATTAAATTAAATATTGTTAAAAAACTAAGCTCTTAGCAATAACATAAAACAAGAAAATAGACAAAAGAGGTATAGAGCAAGAGAGGAGAGATTCATTTTACTTTCATATATTCAAGTGTGTACAATGTGATGTCCAAACCCTCTATTTATAGGATGATATAGGTAATACAAAGGGATGTCATGAACATGGTATAAACTATTGAGATCATGGGGGAAGATCATGGAGGAGGTTATGGAGGTGTGGGAGTTACAACCATAATAGTAAAAAGTAGTGGGGATAATGGAGAAGAGTAGTTGGAGTAACTTCGTTAGGAGTTATAGACATCCACTATACAATATTATATTTCATAACACTCCCCTTGGATGTCTATAGATAATGTGCCTCGTTAAAACCTTACTAGAAAAAAACCCTGTGGGAAAAAATCTTAGTGAAGGAAAAAGAGTACACATATTTTGTTGTACGCATTGGGACAAAATCTGTGCGAAGGGAAAAAGAGTGCAGCGCGTGCTATACTCCCCCTGACAAAATTATCACTTGATATCTCAAAGACGATGAATTCCAATCATGTATAACAACTTCTCAATTGCTGAGGTTGGCAATGCCTTGTGAAGAAGTTTGCCAAATTATCACTTGAACAGATTGTTGAACATCAATCATGTCTGAAATAGAACTTTAGTGAAATACGTTTTATTTTGTCTCCTTCGATAGTCCTTCTTTCAATTGAGCTACGCATGCAGTATCATCTTCAATGTAATTGAAATCTTGTTAAAAATCATAATCTGGCAGTACCCTCACAACCAAATAGATTATCTGAACAAGGAACCATGCCCTGCATTTGTATAACCAACATAACCTTGACAATAT
Source organism: Nicotiana undulata (assembly GCA_005239495.1). Taxonomy (NCBI): domain Eukaryota; kingdom Viridiplantae; phylum Streptophyta; class Magnoliopsida; order Solanales; family Solanaceae; genus Nicotiana; species Nicotiana undulata. Next base: position 51,226 of record ML247182.1, on the reverse strand, counting down.
TTGTTAGAATAAACAAATTTATATCAAGGACTTCTTTTGCAATATAATCCTAATAGTATTCCAGTATCTTTATATAGGAATAAACTATATCACGCTAGCATATTGTTATACTTGTGGTTCTAGAAAGATACATAGTGCATCAATTGCAATTGACACAAAAATAAATCATGTACGCCATGATTGATTTAATCCACATAAGGATTTTCTGAAGCTTTGTTTAATGAATTTCTTGGGAACCTTAATATGCTTCAGAATAATGTACATTATACGTATATCAAATTTTTCATGTATTGCCAAATTAAAACCTGAAAACGATTTCATCCACCACAGGAGAACATATCTCCATGTAATTAATTCCAGGATATCCGTCCAACTTCACATTTTTCAGGTTAAGTCAATTTTCATTGCGCATTTTTATTTGGCCAATCATTTATCTGTCCAACTTCCATGAAAGATTTGAGCTCAAGATTCTCGTCAATATTAATAATATTGAGCGTTATATTATATCAACAATATCATCGATGATCCTTTACATCGGTTCCATCATCACAGAATAAAGACATAACTTATCGAGATCTCATTATTTTCAGGTACCTGAGCCTCTTTCATGAGGTCTTATAAAGTGTTATGTCATGGTGCTCTTACAAAGCACTTGCCTTCTTAGTATGACCATAATTATCATTTTCTCCTCTCCTTCTTCAAGGAGTTTTATCTTTGGAATGGATAAGTCTATTACGCTTCATGCGTTCCATAGACTATGTCCATCATGGACTTAATTCTATTTGGAGCATTAGCAGCTGAAATATAACATTTAGCTTTGGGTCAGCAACGCTTGGCAATATTTTACAAATGAATTATCACTTGAACTTCAAGTTCACATTTTCTTGTACGAGGATCTAGATGTACTCATAATAATTCATTCCACGTATCAATTTTTCAGCTACCCATTTTCTCCCCCTAATATTGGGATCACCAACACATGTACCAACCTTCTTTGGGAACCCATCTTTGTGCATTGTGGTTGCATGATTAAATCATATAGAACATTCATATTTCTAGATGGAAACTATTTCGTTCTTGACCCTGAACCAATTGTGATAGGGAGAATTTATCATAACTTGGCTAGATGCATACAATGTGTTGTATGTTAAAGAACACATCTCATAACCAATGGTTTAGCTATAATTGGAGGCATACCATTTCTGCTAAACCAAGTTGGATTTAAACCAGCATTATCAAGATAAATTATCATAGTTTATATTATGGAGTTGTGCTCTAATAATTTGAGCAATCAACCTTGCAAAATTCACACGGCAAGTTGACAACAAACGCACATGTGAACATACAATAGATGCATCTTTTTAAAATCATATAATAGCAAACAGTCCACATGACAGGTGATTGGTCCCATAAATATATCACCTTTTATTCGTTCCAGAAATCAGGGATTTAATCCCAACCTAGCTGGTATATCAGGAGAATAAGCAGCACAAAAGAATTCTTGAAGAACCTTCTATTTCTTCAATATATGCCAATGTGAATTCTCAATCAATTTTTCGCATCATAACTGAACCGGGATGACCAACCGGTCATGCCAACTATTGTTTATTTCAGTAAACATTTAATTTGCTATGGCATGTGATTCCATCATCACGGTTATATATTTGTAGTACAAATAGAATAAAAGTCGGGTAACCTTTCATATTTACCCTGTATGATTATAACAATATGAAGATATTCAATCTTCCTTTCATTTATAGCCTCAATATGCCAATCACTTTGGCTGATATCTTTGAAACTCAAAAAGTTTCTTTTGAGACTTACTACAACACCAATTCCATAAATAATTTTATTTATCGGCTAGTAACAAATTTGCTCTTACGGAGCTCTCAATAATTTTGTACTACAAGATCTTTTATAACACTATCCAAGTGGTGAATATTTCCTCTGATCCATAGAGAAAATCATATTATTATTGTCATGGTCAAAATCATCATAAGCAAAATCATTTCTTGCTTTAACTTTGCCTTTAATAACCTTTTTATAAGCATGGCAAAATATTTTTGGCGTACCATATGTACGCGACCAATGACATATTCATATGACCACACAATAATATTTATTATCTTTCTTTCTCTCAAACCACCCTCAGAGATGAGTTGTGGTATTTATCCAACCATGCATAAGCACATTCTTATGCATAATTTATATCACATGTATATTTTCACATTCATTTTCAAGAATGGAGCAAATCAAGTAGGACAAGCTTCATACTTTTTCATGAAAAATACTTTATTTTTCTTTAGTCATCATTATATCATCAATATGGTGCATTGGGACTCAAACTCAATGCCTTACCCATGTAAAGACATGTTTGGCCATAATGAGTTGGGACTCAAATCTAACTCTTATCATCATAGTGCACCAGGACTCAAACCCGGTGTCATACCCTTATACAATGGCATACTAAGTTTAAGTGGATTCTCCCTTGAGCCTTTCATAATATACTACTTTCTAATAATCAATTATTTTTCCCCAAACTTTAATGAAAGTTCACATTGATCTTGTTCACAAACAACTACATGATCAAATATAAAGTGAATAACACTATCTTAGTTATACAAAATCTATTTTGACCACAACATAAATTTAAATTCTTTTTATTTATAAGGTTAATTAGAAACCTTCTCAATAATTAACAATTTCATAAACTTGGCTTGCAAAAGTCAGAGCAGTACATATGTGAGATGATATCAAGACATCGGAATATCCTCTTGTTTGCAACTCGAATGCAGAGGTACTTCATATATATACATCTGCACAAATAAAACTAAATTGCTAAGTAACACAAATTAGACAAGGTCTTAAATATTAAAGTAAGTTAATTGCAGAATTCATGGCAACTAAAAAAAGATACTCTCTGTATAATAGAAGCAAACACAACATTGATATGCAAGGAAATGCCCAGATTTTTACAAGCTCAACCAATTGGTTCAAGGTTATAGCTCCCATGGAAGGCTTTCATATCTTATAAAAAATATAAGAAGAATATAGCAATTCGTGCTGATAACGTGTTAAAAAACTAAGCTCACAACAATAACATAAAATAAGAAAATAGACAAAAGATGTAGAGAGCAAGAGATGAGAGATTCATATTACTTCCATATATTCAAGTGTGTACAATGTGATACCCAAACCCTCTATTTATAGTATGATATAGGTAACACAAAGGGATGCCATGAACATGGTATTAACTATTGAGATCATGGGGGAAGATCATGGAGGAGGTTATAGAGGTGTGGGAGTTACAACCATAATAGTAAGAAGTAGTGGGGATAATGGATAAGGGTACTGGGAGTAACTTCTTTAGGAGTTATAGACATCCACTATACAATATTATATTTCATAACATGCTAAACATTTTCTTAAAATCTTTGGAAGCCTAGCTAGAGTAGGGAAACGAGAAAGGAAAATCAAGGACATTGGCAAGAGTGGAACATTGTATTTGTACATTTACCTACATTTCTTGTACTCTCTAAAAATATCATAGTAGTTGTATTAGATTCTCCGAAAATATTATTTCTAAAGGACTTGGCAGTTGACACACACCAGACGACATTTCTGAAGTTCACGCAACAGATATTTACATATGAGCTAACAAATCAAATTCACAATATAGTATGTCTATATATATATATATATATATATATATATATATATATATATATATATATATATATATCGAGTAACAATTGAATTTGTTAGTGATTTTAAGGATACGTGATCTAACTTGATACAACACGATAAATTAGATTGCAATTGAAATAAGTAATGGAAAAGTAAATGCAAACCACACGTATTGATAAGTTTTAGCCTTGGAAAGTTAATCATCCTCGAGTTAGGTACTTCGATCGATATCAAGACAGAACATATGAGATCTTAAAGAGAATAATAAGAACTTAAAGAGAATAACAATATATTGCTTTGGAATGTATGTCACAATATGTCAAATGAATTATCAAACCTCTTTTATATAGCAGAGGAGCCTTACTTTAGGCACAATTCTATAAAAGGTAAAAATCTCTTGATTTGCTTATTGCCGGTTCCTTACTAATACGTGCCGAGATTCCCGCCATAATATCCAACCGGTCACAAATATTTTGGTATTTTGTTGGTTATCTTCACAATATTTCTTCGAGCTCGTTCGGGGCTAAGGTCAACTCCGGGATCACGGACTCAATGTTCTCGTAGGCAGACATTCTGACCCCAGGTTCTAGCTCGGTGGGATTCGAGGTCGATCTTCAGCCCTTGGTTGTCACGGGCTCGATTTCGACCATATACAGATAGTCCCCTCATTTTTTGGAGAGTAGAGGACGAGAAACGACATGAGCTTTTGATCCTGACTTCGATACCCTGTGACAGAAACGACAAAACAGTCAAAATGTCTCGTCAGTCAAGTCTTAATAGCATTAAATGCTTGTGAGTTGCTGGTCGGACACTCCTAGATGTGAACCATCATTGAGAAACTATAAATACCCCCTCATTTGTTCATTCAAACTTTACTTTCAACCTTCTGCCCTCGTACTTTAGAAATTTTAATACTACCAAGCATTTATATTCTAGTTACTTTGAGATCTTTTTAAAATGCTATACCAATACTTGCTTAGGGTTAATTGATATAGCATAAAGGAACATATTTGCTCCATTTTTTTGTGAGCAAGATCGGCGGTTTCCCCTTCACTATCGACAACCTCATGCATTTATACAGTCCTCGACTCTACCAGGAGGGGCTAATCAAGCTCACCCATCGGGCTAGTAATGCCCCGTTCTTGAGTATCAACGAAGATAGGGATCAAGGTTGTCTAGGACGTTTCGTCGAGTGACGACCTCGGACCTGCTACCGGCCGAGCACATGTTGTTACTTGAGAAGTAGAATATGTCACGTTAGTATAATTTTGCTTCGAAGACTTTATTTATCGCTTTTCTCCTTTTTTCTTATCTATGCATGTGACGGTGCAGTTGTTGCTCGGATCCCGAATGCAGTTCCTCGAATCAAGGAGTAGGTAGAGGGCTTGTATCACAAAGGCCTTATTCCGAGCACTCGTGGAGCGAGCTTTCAAAGGGCCGATAGGAGGCCCGTTCGCACGGTGAGATCTCTTTCATGAGTAATTTTTGGTTTCCCTTTTGTATGACTAAGAGCCCGTTTGGATGGCCTTGTTGTATGTGACTTCTAAGCCAAAAGCCAAAAGTTAGGAATTATAGCTTTTGGCTTATTTTTGTCATTTAGCTTAAAAACAAGTGCTTAAATGCACTTTTTACTCTATCCAAACACTACAGAATGGCTTAAAAGCTATTTTGGCTTAAAAGCACTTAAAATAAGACAATCCAAACGGGCTCTAAGTCCTCACATGTTTTATTTCTTTTTGCAGGTTAATCCAAGGATGTCCAGATGAGGCCCCCATCCTGTAGTGACGATTTCCCCACCGAGTCTCCTACTCCGAAACGGGTGTAGAGAAGAAGAGAAAAAGGGCTCCGAGTTTTTCGAGCTCAGAGAAAAAGAAACCAAGGAGGAGGAGGATCCGCAAGCCAAAAGAAACCTCCAGCTCCCGAATACTTGATTTGGACTCCCTCTACCGTCTTAGGGATGAGTCTGAACAGGATGAAATTTTGGTGGATCGGGAGCCATCGTCCCCTGAAGAAAGGGCATCAACCAAAGGGGGGACGATAGAGGCCAATCCCTCCCAAAATCAAGAGGTTGATGCATAAGTGAGGGTCGAGAACCCTCAAGACACCGGTTTTGCTCCACCCGGTGTCATTAATATAACGGGATCGCCTTCGTTTATGGACTCAATGTTCGGTGAAGCTCAAGCGGCGAACGAGCGTTCAAATGAGGGGGTCCAAGGAGGGAACGATCCCCTCCAAAGCTTTTTTGATGGCGTGAACTCTATTGCCAGGGAGGATGACATCAGATTGGATGATCTAGAAGTACCAAGAAGAAGTCTTTCCTCGGGGGCAGGTGGGTCTAGTTCGATCCTAAGATTGGTCAACCGATTCCTTGCCCCGAGTGTCGACCCCGGTCGGAAGAGATTAGTCATTATCTCATTCCGAAGGACACTCGGGTCCTTTCCATGCCTATTGGAGTGGCTAGTTACCTCTGGTGCCTGGTGACTAAAGAATACCAGGCAAAGATGAACGAGGTGGAATCACCATGCTTGTTCAACGAAGCACAGTAGGCATTGAATCGGGTAAGGTGTTGCCAAACCTTTTTATTTTTCAGCTTGGTTACTTAATGATCTTAATATTTTTCCTTGTATCCGTAGGCCTCGGTGCTTCACCACGAGACCTTCCTCCGATATCAAGAAGAGCTGAGTCTCCTCGAGGCCAAAGCCAAAGAGCGTACTGAGAAGAGAGATGCTTAAAAACTTCTCAGCGAGCAGTTTGAAGGGGAGGCTAAGAGCCTCCGAGCTGAGCTGGAGTTTGGTCGGAAGGAGCATGTACACCTGGTCAAGCAGGTAAAAGTATTTGAGGTTAGTGACGATGAACTAGATTTGGTGACTGATGGTCGAAATCCACAGGTCCAACAGAAGATCGATCGAGTCAACCAGCTCCGAGCCGAGATGGATGCGATTAAGGCCGAGACTGATGAATGGAGAAGCAGAATGGACCGTCTGGCCTCAAAAAAAGAGGCTGCTCGGGCGCAACTGACTTCAGCTGAGATACAACTTCAAGCGGCAAAGGAGAAGTCCGAGGTGAAAGCCAAAAATATCGAGAGCTCTATTTTAGAGTTTGGCTACCTCTGATTGAGAAATTATGGCTGAGGAGCTTGAAACGACCAAGTCAGCGGCCGCAATTGTTAAAGTTGATGCTGATGAGATAGTGTCCCAATATAAGGCCGATGTTGAGGCGGCCCAGGATCGCTATAAAGATATTATTGAATATGAGAAGCGGCAGTCCCGAAGAGAGGCCTTTGAGGAGATTCATGCTTGGGGTTTCGAGATATTGGACGAGATAGAAATTGCTAAGGTGCTTGAGGTCGAGGCCAAGAAGTTGGCCTACCACGAGGAAGAAGAAGAAGACTCTGAGGGTTCCGATGGGTCGGGAGGTGGAGGAGACCGAGCTATTTAGATGCCTTTTGTAGAAGTTTTTTGCTTTTTTGTTTTATGTACTTTTGTATTTTTTGTCAAGGCTACTTGACCTTTGTAAAGACTGTATATAATATAAGGCTTGTTTTTTCCCTTCGTCTATTAATGAGTTTGTTTCCCTTGCTTTATTCTTTATGTTTGCAAAGATCGAAATGCTTTAGCATAAAATATAGGTCATGTTCGGAGGTTCAAATAGGCCTTGCCATCGATATTATTTTGTTTAAGCCATCGTGGGGGTTCGGTATCACCGAATTTTTTTCCCAAAGTACTTATGATTCTTAGATTATAGTTTGCCGAGGGTAGCCTTTAGAGCCGATTATGATATTTTGAAGGCCTTGTTTTCGTTACGGGTCTCGGATGTCTCCGAGACGTTTTCTTATGGTCGTAACCTTTTAGTTCGGGTGTTTCCCATCGGTCTTGTCACCACGAGTTATCCAGACTTTCCTAAGATAACAGTCCTCAAATGGGGATGGTCGTAGCCTTTAAGGTTCGGGTGTTGCCTAATAGGTCTTGTGCCCTAGAGCTCCGATAGCTAGAGTCGTCAAAGTTTTTTTTTGGACGGCAGTCCCTGGTTGGGAGTGATCGTTTGAATCTGGATAAGTCGTCCCTTGGTCTCAATACCTTTAGGGGATCGTTTGTAGGAAATTCCTTTTTAAAAAAAAAATAAGGGACATGATATTTATCCACAAGGTAGAGACTTTATTTTTGTGTGTGATAGTTACACATGTGTACAAGCTTTTTGTCAGGGCTCGAGTAGTCTATGCGGTCACGGTTCATTTGACCGTTTGTCCCTTACAGTAAATATTATCGATCGAGCCGAGACCATTCAATCGTAAAGTTTCTTTCCTTGCTAAAATTATCTGAGGGTAATGCCCCCAGTTTTTGGGACCGATCATAGATATGCCTTGAATAATGTTGTCGTGATCTTCGATACCGGTCTGTAACCGACCTTCAATTCTAAGTTAACACGATTTATCATTGCCTCGTTAAAAACCTTGTCAGAAAACCCATTTGGGACAAATTCGGTTCAAGGGAAAAAGAGTGCAATGCGTTCTTTCAGGCCTAAAGATTGTATTGTTCTTTGATGATTGCTTGCAAGTGTTAGTTCGGAATGTAAATAAATAAAAGGAAATGAATGGGGTCGTACCTTAGCAGTAGTATCGCTTCAAGTGAGCTATGTTCCAGTTGTTAGGTAGTTGCTTACCGTTCATTCTTCTGAGTTTGTACGATCCTTTACCGATGATCTCGATAATTTGATAAGGTCTTTCCCAGTTCGGCCCCAACTTCCCTTCGATCGGATTTCAGGTGTTTAGTGTAACCTTCCTTAGTACCAAGTCCCCGATGAAGTGTCGAAGGTTGGCCCTTCGATTGTAATATATCTCGATCCACTGCTTTTGGGCGATCAACCGGACAAGGGCTCCTTCGCGCCTTTCACCCAATAGATCTAGGATCGTGTTCATAGCATCGTCTTTCGATTCCTTGGTTGCATATCGGAACCTATGACTTGGTTCTACGACTTCGACCGGTATTAGAGCTTCAACGCTGTGGACCAGTGAGAACGAGGTGTCTCTAGCACTGGACTTCGAGGTAGTTCGATATGTCTATAAGACTTTGGGCAGGATTTTCCTTCCATTTTCCTTTGGCGTCAGTTAACCTCTTTTTGAGGTTTTTGGGTATGGTTTTATTAGTCGATTATGTTTGTCCGTTCGCACTAGAGTGGTAAGGTGTTGATAGGATCCTTTTGATCTTATGATCTTCGAGAAACTTACTTACTTTGCTACCGATGAATTATTTCTCGTTGTCGCACAAGATCTCGGTCTGCATTCCGAATCGACATATGATATGGTCCCAAATGAAGTCGATGAACTCCTTCTCCTTAACCTTCTCGTATGCTTGGGCTTTCACCCACTTAGAAAAATAGTCTGTCACAATCAATATAAATTAACCTTACTGGATGTCCATGGAAGGGGACAACGATGTACATTACCCACTTCATGAACGACCATGGTGACAGAACTGAATGCAGCAGCTCACCAGGTTGATGAACCAATGGAGCATTTCTTTGACATTCATCACATTTTTGTACGAACTTCTTCATGTCTTTTTCCATATCGATCCAATAGTAGCCGGCTCTGATTACCTTTCGAACTAATGATTCGACATTTGAATGATTTCCACAGGTGCCTTCGTGAATTTCCCTCAAAATGTACTCGGTATCCCCTGGTCCTAGACATATAGCGAGTGGGCCATCGAATGTTTTTTGAACAAGTTTCTATCTTCAGACAAAGTAAACCGGATTGCCTTCGTACGCAAGGCCCTCGATTCTTTCGGATCCGAGGGCAGTTTTCCAGTCTTCAGATTTTCTTTATATTTGTTTCTTCGGTCCTAACTTACGCTCGTTGAGTTAATCTCGACATAGACCTCTTCCACTACCGATATCATAAGTTGCACGACTACCCCCGAGTTCAACTCGTCGACCTCGACCGATGATCCTAACTTATCAAGGGCATCAACCTTACCGTTTTGATCCTGAGGTACGTGTTGCAAGGTCCATTATCTGAGCCGATGTAATGTTACCTACAACGTATCTAGGTACATTTGCATCCATTCTTCTCTGACTTCGAACTTCCAATTAACTTGGTTCACCAAGAGGAGGAGTCGCACTTGGCTTCGATCACCTCTTCCCCTAAGCTTTTGGCTAGTTCGAGACCTGCAATCATGGCCTCATATTCGGCCTATTGGTAGTCAATTTCACAGTCCAAATAGATTGTCTAACTACATTTCCTACTGGTGTCTTCAATATGATGCTAAGTCCGGACACTTTGGCATTCGAGGTGCCGTCCGTGAAGAGGTCCAAATCTCCGAGGAGGTTCCTGATTTGGTTAATATCTCTCTTTCGACCTCGGGTATTACAGGCGGCATAAAGTCAGCCACAAAGTCTGCCAAAATTTGTGACTTAATGGCGGGGTCGATATTCAATATCATACCCACTAATTTCCACGGCCCATTTGGCCAACCGTCCTGAGAGCTCGGGCTTATGCATAACATTCCTCAACCGGTAAGTGGTCACGGCACATATGGGGTGACACTAGAAGTATGGTTTTAGCTTTCTAGAGGCGCTTAGCAAAGCGAGCGCCAACTTTTCTAGATGAGGTTACCTAGCTTTGGCCTCACCTAGGGTCCTGCTAGCGTAATAAATTGGAAATTGCATACCATGTTCATCTTGGACCAGGACTCCACTTACCGCTATCTCCGATACTTCCAAGTACAAGTATAGTTATTCATCTGCCTTTGACGTGTGAAGTAACGGTGGGCTCGATAGATACAGCTTGAGTTCCTCTAAAGCCTATTGGCACTCCGGGGTCTATGAGAAGTTATTCTTCTTCTTCAATAGAGCGAAGAACTAGTGGCTCTTATCGGACGGCCTAGAGATGAATCGACCCAGGGCTGCTATGCGCCCAGATAATCTTTGCACGTCCTTCACTTTGTCCAGAACTGTGATATCTTCGATGGCTTGTCAGGGTTGATCTCGATTCCACGGTTGGATACCATGAATTCGAGGAATTTACCTGACCCAACTCCAAACGCACATTTCTCCGGGTTTAGCTTCATATTGTATTTTTTCAATATGCTGAAGGTTTCCTGCAAATGTTTTAAATGATCCTCTTCTCTCAAGGACTTCACCAACATATCGTCAATGAAAACTTCCATTGATTTTCCTATGTGTTCCTCAAATGTCTGGTTTACTAGGCGTTGGTAAGTGACACCGACATTTTTTAATCCGAACAAGACCACGTTATAGCAGTATGTGCCGTATTTAGTGATGAAGGAGGCTTTTTCCTGATCACCCGGGTCCATCCATAGTTGGTTGTACCCTGAGTAGGCATCGAGAAAACTGAGGATCTCGTGGTCAGCCTAGCATCGATTATGCGGTTGATGTTGGGCAAAGGGAAGGAGTCTTTGGGACATGCCTTATTCAAATCCTTATAGTCTACACACATTCTTAATTTATTCCCATTTTTAATGACCACTATCATGTTCGCTAATCAATCCAGGTATTTAACCTCCCAAATGGATCCTATTTTAAGGAGTTTAGATACCTCATCTGTGATAAAAGTATGTTTTACCTCAGACTGGGCTCTCCACTTCTACTTGACGGGATGGAACTTCGGATCCAAGCTTAGCTTGTGAGTGGTTATCTCCGGTGGGATCCCTGTCATGTCAAGGTGGGACCAAGCGGCACAATCTTCATTAGTTGTAGGAAATTGAGCGAGTTTTTCCTGAGCTTGGGGCTTAACCCCGTGCCCAGGTACCATTTGATCGGGCAAATGTTCATTCAATAAGACTTGTTACAACTCCTCGACTATCAATTTAGTGGCGTCGAAACATCAGGGGCTATAAAAGATCTGGGGACCCCGTAATCATCATCCTCGTCTACTCCTCGTTCCTCCGATTCTGCCGAAGCTGGTATCGGTGATTGCTATTTTTCCCCTTTTTGACCATCTGGTTCGGATACTTTTATGTTGAGATTATGGATGCCGGTATCACATCATCGACCACGAACATTTCCTTGGCGGTCGGTTGTTCCCATAGATTTTTTTGATTCCGCTAGGTGTTGGGACTTTCAGCATCTAGTGCAGTGTCGAGGGAACTGCTTGCATTTTGTGAATCCCTGGCCTCCCGAATAGAGCGTTGTATCTCATGTCTCCTTCGATCACATAAAATTTAGCTTCCTGGATGGTCCCGACGGCGTTCACCGGTAACGTCATCTCACCCTTAGTAGTTTCACATGCCATGTTGAATCCGTTTAGAACTCGGACTACATGCACGATTTGGTCTTGTAGATCGAGCTTCTCCACGACCCTTGATCGAATGATGTTGGCAGAGCTACCTAGATTAATCAACACACGTTTAACTCATGATTTATTTATTACCAGTGCATCATTGTGGGATTGCACGATTCCTTCCGCGTCCTTGTGGTTGAAAGACAAGGATCCTTCCGGTATTTAATCTCGAGTCTGCTTTTTTCCTTGTGATGGATACTTTAGTACGTTTCAACATCGGCCCCTGGGGGACATCGAACCCGCCGATGATCATGTTAATGATGTGTTGTGGTTCTTCTTGTCCGCTCTGTTTGTTAGAGTTCTTATTCCTGAAATGATTTTTGGCTCGCTCGCTCAGGAATTCTCGCAGATGCCCTTTGTTGAATAGTCGGGTTACTTCCTCTCTCAACTGTCGGCAATCCTACGTTCTGTGTCTGTGTGTGCCATGATATTTAGACATATGGTTACGATATCTTTAGGACAGATTAGATTGTAGAGGTCGTGGTCATTTGGTGTCGTTGATGCATCCGATAGCTGATACAATGGCAATAACGTCGGCGTTAACGTTATATTTCGATAACCTCGGTGCTTCTTTAGACCTGACGGGCCTGTCGAAGCTGTTTTTGCTCATGAGTCTCCGGTTTTTCTGACCTCGATCACTTTTCCTTTCATTCATCATAGGGTTCCGCCCGGACCCGCTGCTTCTTTGGTCCCATTGTATGGTTGGTAACGATCCCTGCTTGATCTTGGCTCCCGACCAATGTGTCTATTGGATCTATCAATGGCTCTTATGAGATAAACATACCCCGAAGGTTCCCTAAAGTGATCATCTTTGACTCTGATTTTTGATTGATATCGGTTATGCACGTGGGCCCAAGTAACGGCCGAATATTGCACCAGGTTTTGTTTTAACTGTTGTGAAGCCATCAAGCTTCGAATATTGAGTCCTTGGGTGAATTCCTTAATGGCCCAATTATCAGCGAGTGGTGGCAAGTCCAACCGTTCCATTTGAAACTGGGACACGAACTCTCTGAGCATCTCGTTATCCTTCTGTTTTACTTTGAAAAGGTCTGACTTCCTGGTCTCGACCTTGATAGACCCAGCGTGTGCTTTCAAGAAAGAATCTGCAAGCATACCAAATGATTCAGTAGAATTAGGAGGTAAGTTGTGATACCATATTATAGTTCCCTTTGACACGGTCTCTCCGAACTTCTTCAAAAGGACAAACTCGATCTCATCATCCTCCAAGTCATTCCCTCTGATGGCACATGTGTAAGAGGTTGCATGCTCATTTGGGTCGGTCGTTCCGTTATATTTAGGTATCTCGGGCATGCGGAATTTCTTAAGGATTGGCCTTGGAGACACGCTCGGAGGAAAATATTTTTGCACGAACTTCTTGAAATCCAGGCCTTTCAATATCGGCGGTGCTTCGGGAATTTGGTCTACCTTGGAATTGTAGGTTTCCACCTTTTTGTCATTGGCTTCGATTTTCTTCTCTTCTGATTCTACTCGTTTTGTCAGTTCCTCGAGCATCTTTATGATCTTGGGGTTAGTCCCTGATTCATTTTCATTTGACCTCTCTGCGATCGGTTCATCCCTGCGGGTGACTTCTCGGGGTGGCTATGGTTCAACTCTGCTTGCACAGCTTTGGTCCTATAGCTGAGCTATCGTCGCCTGTTGAGCCTGCAACATTTCGAAGATCACCTTTAAACTAATCCCGTCTCCACTAATGTTTTGTGTATTTTGAGCTGCTGATCGGGCTCCACCATGAACACTATTCTCGGGGTCAATAGGCAGGTTTGTGTCGATAGCCACATGTGAATTAGCGTCAAATGAGTCTGCGACTGGAATTCCGATGGGATCAATGGGCGGTACTTCATCACCGGGTGCAATGTTGTTATATTCACCGTGATGACCGGACTCGTTGTCAACATGTAGAGGTGCTGATTAACAGTTCGACATTTTGAGTGTTAACCTGAAATTAGAGACACTTCAAAGAACAAGTGTAAAGTAGTGCGTGTTATGTAGATTCGTATCAAATAACCACTATTATCCTTAGCCCCACGGTGGACGCCAAATTGTTTACCCTCAAAATCGAGTAACAATTGAATTTGTATGTGGTTTTAAGAAAACGTGATCTAACTTGACACAAAACGATAAATCAGATTGCAATTGAAATAAGTAATGGAAAAGTAAATACAAAGCACACGTATTGAACAGTCTTAGCCTTGGAAAGTTAATCACCCTCGAGACAGGTACTTCGATCGATATCAAGACAGAAGAAATGAGATCTTAAAGAGAATAATAAGAACTTAAAGATAATAATAATGTATTGCTTTGAAATGCGTGTTATAATGTGTCAAATAAATTATCATACCTCATTTATATAACAGACGAGTCGTACTTTAGGCATAATTTTATAAAAGGTAAAAATCCCTTGATTTGTTGATTCTGGTTCCTTACTAATACGTGGCGAGATATTCGCTGTAATATCCAATCGGTCACGGATATTTCGGTCTTCTGTTAGTTATCTTAACAATGTTTCTTCGAGCTCGTTCGGGACTAAGGTTGACTCCGAGATCACGGGCTCAATGTTCTCGAAGGCAGACCTTCTGACCTCGAGTTCTAGCTCAGTGGGACTCAAGGTCGATCTTCAGCCCTTAGTTGTCACCTTCCAAGCCTAACCTACCATGTCGTATGCGAGCTCAATTTCGACCGTATACAATATATATATATACACATACACACACACACACAACAACAACAACAACAACATGCCCGGTATAATCTCACAAGTGGAGTCTGGGGAGGGTAGTGTTTACGCAGACCTTACTCCTACCTGGCAAGGTAGAGCGACCGTTTTCAATAAACCCTCGACTTAAGAAAAGGTGAAAAGAGAGAAAGGAAGAAGACGGAGAAGAAAGAGGAAGAAGAAATAAAGAATAGAGGGACGTAGAGGGATGAAGGACAATAAGGAAAAGGGGAGAAAGACAACTATAGTAACAACAATAATAACAACAACAACAACAATAACGAAACCAGTAACAAAAAATATCATCAAACAATAACAAACTGGAATATACGATATACAGAGCAAACAAAAAATAACAAAGCATCTACTAATACTACTTAAAAAGAACGAGGAACTCTCAACTACCTACTAGCCAACTACCCTAATCTTCAACCTCCACACCCTTCTATCCTGGATCATGTCCTCAGTGAGCTGAAGTAGCCACATATCTTGCCTAATCACCTATCCCCAATACTTCTTCAGCCTTTCTCTATCCCTTCTTAGACCCGCCACGGCCAGCCTCTCACACCTCCTAACAGGAGCATTTGTACTCCTCCTTTGCACATGCCCGAACCATCTCAACCTCAACTCCCGCATCGTGTCCTCCACGGGGGCCACTCCAACTTTGTCCCGAATAACTTCATTCCAAATCTTATCTCTCCTGGTATGCCCACACATCCATCTCAGCACTCATTTCTACTACTTTCATCCTCTAAACATGGGAGTTCTTAACTGGCCAACACTCAGCCCCATACAACATTATAGGTCTAACCACCACTCTATAGAACTTACCCTCAAGTCTTGATGGCACCTTCTTATCACACAAAACACTAGATGAAGGCCTCCATTTCATCCACCCCGCACCGATACGGTGGGAGACCTCATCATCAATCTCCCTGTTACCTTGGATTATAGACCCGAGATCGGTGGCGAAGCTAGGAATTTCTGCAAGGGTGTTCGAATTTAAAAGAAGTGAAAAAATATCCTGATAAAGTGTTATATACCTCTAAAACATACTACCTTACCTATATACACAATGTAATTTCTCGACGAAGGGTGGTTTATCACGCTCAACTGTGTCTAATAAAAGACTAAGCGGGTGTTGCAAATATAATTCGGGGTATTATGCCCAGAGTCGAATCCCACAGGGACTTAACGTATCAAAAGAATCTTGTAAAGTACTAAATTCTTATTAGTCAACCTCCTCAAACNAAGATATTTAGCTACTCATAATAATAACAAAAACTACAAAAGAATACATAGTCAATGGTAAGAGAACAAAAGAAGAAAAGAAGGATTGATGCCCAATTTGCCTCCTTGCCTCTTGCCCTTGTTTTGTTGTTTTCTAAACTCTAAAAACTGATTCTCCCCCTCTTGGGCGAATTCCTTAAGTTTATATAGGGTTTTGGGGCTTAAAATCCCGTGTTTTGCACTTTAGTCCCTGAAGTTTATGCATCCTGCCGCGGTCGCACCCCGGTTACGCCAGAACCGCGGCCAAACAAGCTCTCTGAACCTGAGACTGCCTTCCGCCGCTGTTGCACCGCGGCTACGCCCGGACCGCGGCAGGCCTATTTCAGCTATGCTTTTGGTTATTACTTGGTGCCTTTAGTGGGTATTATTCGATTGGCCTCCTTTTTTCCGTAATTGACTCCAAAAAATGTTCCAATGTCTTTTCTTGTGATATATCACCTGAAATGCATGAATAGCACTAATCAGAGCACTTTTTTATCAATATTTACATTAAAAACGATACAAAATGTGGTTCCTTAGGGTCCTAATTATAGTAAAATTCACCTATTATCAACACCCCACACTTAAAGCTTTGCTTGTCCTAGAGCAAGTTTAACCACACTTTTAGGCCTAATCGTCTACTGCATTACCCTTTTACGTCACACCTGCCATTACCAAAGAGCACCCCAAGCAGTGCAACGGCCACAACTCGAGTTAAGACTCTAATGTTATGCCACACTTGTGCTTACTTTAAGACTCTAGATAGAAGTGAAGACTTGCCTTTTCCTCCTGAGTTCATACCCTCACGTTACACTTTTGAGAGAAGTCCCACACATATAAAATTAAAGACATCGAGGAACTTTAGATGGAAAGAATTCACTCACTCTTAACAAAGAACATTCACATGCCACACAGATACACCATAAGCTTGTTCGTAGTGTAATGCTCTACTAATCGAGTCGTTTAGTTTAAGATCAATAGGACTTCACTTGGTTGTAATGTAGGCTAAGGGACGGGTAGGGTATATTATGGTATAGTGGCTAACCTCCCTAAGCACTTTTAATACATTAGCTTTATGTTTTGGCTCAATTTCCATGTTCCTCCCATTTCTCCTTCCACACTTTCTTTCATAAGTCATCCCCCCATTTTCTAGGTGCACTGGCTTTTTCTTGTAATCAGTATTTAGGACCAATATTTTCATTGTCCTTCCTTCATTATTCATCATTTTTTTTTGCACCTTTCAGTTATTTCCCTGATCTTCCTTTGTTCATCACATTACCACCCCACACTTTGACTTTTATATACTCTTTAACAATTCAAGCGCTTATAGGAGGTACACAGTTCGACAAATCAAGCTATTCAAACATATGGAGTAAGGCCGTTATCAGGTTATCAAGGAAACAAGCTATAGGCTCAAAGGGGTTAGCTATGATATACTGTTTATAGGTGGATACATAACTATGCAGGCTTCACAAAGAAATGCCTATATCATCTCTAAAACCAAACAACTTCTATTTCGCTTCGCACACACACAAAGCAAGTTCTAGGTATCACATGCAGACATAGAATACATGAACTACCTCACACACACTTGGCATGTAACTCATTCCGAATTGGTTTGTCAACACACTCAAGTGAGCATTCAAGTCAGACGAAGTGTGCAAAATTAAGGCATAAGATTAAGAGTCTACAAGTGAGCCTAGGCGTTGCACCCTCAAGTACGTTTTGATTGTTTGCAGGTATGTACACTGCGGGATGCATTCTTGCCCTTACCCATCTTTGCCCAAGAGAGTTCTAAGAGTCCTAAAAATAAAATCTACCTAACCCGGTTCAAGATAAACCCTTGAAAAAGAACCGTGGTCAAAAGAAAAACCAAGGGGGAGTTACTACACTACCTCAAAAGAAAATAAAGAAAAATAAAAAAATCTTTTTGGTCTTTTTGTTAGACTACTTCCCTCAAGAATACTATCTAGGTGGTATATCATCAGGAAGGGTCTCCTACATTTTCAACTTTTTTTTTTCTCGACTTTGACTCTAAAGAAACCCGTCGACAAGTGTCCATCGTCGAGCCAAGTCAGTGATGTCTAACGTAATTAAAAACAAACTATTCACATGAACAAAACAAAAACGAAAACACAATTAATTGCATATATACAACAACAATGAAGCAAATCTCCCACCCCACACAGAAAGATATGGCATGTCCCTATGACATTGAACAAATAAAGTGCAAAAAGGGGGTACGAAGACTTCCCTCGTGGTCATTCGGAGTCGGAGACGGAATTGGAGTCCATGTTGCAGGCCCTCCCAATGGCGCGGAACCATGCCATCATCCTGCTCTCGCTCTTGGCCTGCCGTCTGGACATAGCATCAAGGCGTACGTGCAGTCCATCTACTGAGGTGCGAAGATCCGCCACCTCTTCCTCCAACGAGGGCATCCGAGGTCTGCTAGACTGGGACCTGCTGAAAGCCGCCCCAGCTTGGGGTCTCTAAGAGGTGCCAGCCCCATCGTAGGAACGCCGAGGGGGTGCCATGGGGGCCGCGTCGTCATCCTCAGCATCAAGCTCGATGGGCGCGGTGACATCTCTGCCGACCGTGATCTTAGCAGCTCGAAAAGGTGCTTTGTGACCCAAAGAACCATCAAGAGGGTTTGTGGGGACATTCGCCAGCTGGCACAAGCACGTCACAAGTGAGGGGAAGTAAAATCCTTTGGTCATCAGAGGTGACCGAAGGATCATTTCATCCCCAATAATTTTAGCCGCATCAAACTCCCGCTTGTTGACAAAACACCAGACCAGCAATGCCCGTAAGCTGTTCACATCCGAAGTGTTGCCAGTGGGCAAATATCTGCTGCAAATTATTGTAAACCAGCATTTATCTTCCCAAATGAAAGAACTAGAATGGAGTGTGATGTTCTCCTTAATCCAGATCGGCTGTCCCCCTACGCAGATTGTCTCAATGAGTGTGTCCCAATTGACCCCTGAGGAGTTATGGTAGTAATCAATGTCGCCCGTGAACTGTGGCAGCTGCAGGACATGACGAATCTTTGCTATGGATGCCTCCACCACTTTTCCTCGAATAATCACAGAGCGGCACATGTGTTCCGGGCAGTTCGCATAGAACTCCCGGACGACCATTAAGTTGGCCGTTTTCGGCTCCTCAAACAAGAACTCCATCCCCCTTTGTCTGATCTCCTCGTACATATCCGGGTTTTCAATCCGGAGTGTTGCCCGATCAACAGCTACCTCAGGGACACAGCTCTTTGTAGCCTTCGCATGAAAATGGTCCTCCGCCTCCTGCGACTCAAAACGGGAGGCGTCCCAAGTCGGTGCTTCAGAAGTGCTACCCGTGTTTCGGCGCTTTCGGCAGGCCATAGTACCTGCAATAAAATCAGTACACTAATCAGGTGCAACCTAGCAAAGTGCCAGTTGGATGGGTACTCAGACTTCGCCACCCGCTGTCACCAAACAACTCAACTTTGCCAAATATGGTTAGTGCAGAACATTCAGTAGGGTACCCATGGCAAAAAAACGTACAATATGCGCCCCCACACTATCACATGGGCGTCAAGTACCAACAAAATACCCCACACAAGCCCTCAAAATAGTGAGAACTACCAAGTAAGGCCACAAACTACCCACATGGGCCCCCAACACAGAGTAATGTCATATATATGGCACCCCACACAAGAATATTTGCAAATATGAAACACACCCTCCATTCTTCAAAAATCAACCCCAAACTACCATATACAACCAATAACTTGGTTGGGAACACCCATGTACAACAAGAACCAAGATTTGGTATACAATAACTAACTACAAAGGAAAAATTGCAAAAATAATAAAAATAAGAGAACTTACTTGTAGGTTGACAATGGGGGCTTGGGGAGGAAGGAAAAGAGAAGAAAATTGGGGGGGAGGGTCCGTGTGTGGTGGGGGGGGGGGGACTGTTGGGTTATGTTTTTATTTTTATTTTTAATGGGGGTGGGGAAAGAAAGAAGAAGAAGAGGAGGAAGAAGAAGGGGGAAGAGGTGTTGGGGGAGAAGGGAGAAAAAGGGAGTGGGTTATTATCGGGTTAGTGGGGTAGAAAAAGGGTTTGGGTATTAAACAAAACGAAAGAAGAAAAAAAAAATAAGATTAAAAAAAAAAAATCGGTTCAGCACTTACCTGGGCCTGCCGCGGTCGCGGTACCAAACTTCTGCGAGGGTGTTTGGCCGCGGGCGCGGTACCAAACTTCTGCGAGGGTGTTTTGCCGCGGTCGCGGTACCAAACTTCTGCGAGGGTGTTTGGCCGCAGGCGCGGTACCAAACGGTTTTTTTTTCTTTAATAACCTTGTTCTGTACTTTACCATATTCGTGCTATGCCAAGGCTTTTGGTTCAACACCCTCCCAAACTCTCCTGCATACACCACAACATGTTATAGATTACAACTATCATGGGTTGCCTCCAAGAAGCGCTTGATTTAACGTCGCGGCACGACGGGTACAACAATCAATGGGTTGCCTCCCATGAAGCGCCTGATTTAATGTCGCGGCACGATGCAGAATGAGCGCATTTAAGCATCGCTCAACCTCTATGGTTCATCGAGCCGCACCACAGACAACTCTTTCGTTTCATCCATTCCCACATACATTTTGAGTCTTTGACCATTAACCTTGAAGGTGTTGGTGCCATTTTCACTTGTAATCTCCACAGCCCCAGACGGGAACACTTCTTTAACACAGTACGGCCCAGACCATCGGGACCTAAGCTTACCAGGAAACAGTCTCAACCTTGAATTATACAATAATACGTTGTCTCTCGGTTTGAAATGTCTGTCCACAATGTGCTTGTCATGTAGCCTTTTCATTCTTTCCTTGTATAGCCTCGTACTTTCAAAAGCGTGATATCTGAATTCCTCCAGCTCATGCAGCTCTGTCAGTCTATTTTCCCCAACAGCATCGGGGTCCATGTTCAATTGCTTTAAGGCCCACCAAGCTCGATGTTCAAGCTCCACAGGCAGATGGCAGGCCTTCCCAAATACCAACTTGTATGGGGACATACCGATTGGTGTTTTGAATGCGGTTCTGTAGGCCCAGAGTGCATCGTCAAGCTTTTTCGCCCAATCAGTTCTTGTGGCGTTTACAGTTTTTGTGAGCACACTCTTGATCTCTCGGTTAGAGACCTCTACTGCCCGCTTGTTTGGGGGTGATACGGGGTTTCCACCCTGTGCCGCACGTCATATTTAGCCAGCAACTTCTCAAAGACCCGGTTACAGAAGTGTTTGCCCCCATCACTGATAATAGCTCTCGGAATTCCAAACCGGGTGAAAATATTCTTCTTCAAAAACCCCACCACCACTCTCGAATCATTGGTGGGGAATGCTGCAGCTTCCACCCATTTGGACATGTAATCCACAGCAACAAGTATAAACTTATTGCCGTAAGAGCTGACAAAGGGACCCATGAAATCGATCCCCCAAAGATCGAACACCTCAACTTCCTGCATTGGCTTCATAGGCATCTCATGTTGACGGGATATGTTTCCCGTTCTTTGGCATTCATTGCATCCTTTTACCCACTGGTGGACGTCCTTGAAAATTGTTGGCCAGTAGAAACCGGCCTCTAACACCTTTGCTGTTGTCCGGACTCCTCCAAAGTGTCCCCCATAAGGTGACGCGTGACAAGCCTGCAAAACCGAAAATTGTTCTATCTCGGAGACGCATCTCCGGATCATGTTATCAATACAAATTTTGAACAAATACGGTTTGTCCCTATAATAATTTCTGCAGTCACGATAAAATCGTTTCTTTTGCACAGAGGAGAGCTCATAAGGTTCGATGCCACATGCAAGGTAATTAGCAATATCTGCGTACCATGGCACCTCTTCCACACTTGTGGCCAGCAACTGCTCATCTGGAAAGGTTTCCAGAATATCCTCAGACTCAGGTGCCTTTTCAGCACCTTCAAGTCGTGATAAATGATCAGCGACTTGGTTCTCCGTTCCCTTACGGTCACGAATCTCCAAGTCAAACTCTTGTAAGAGTAGCACCCAACGAATTAGGCGCGGCTTAGACTCTCTTTTCTCAACTAAGTACCAAATGGCTGCATGATCAATGTACACAATCACCTTTGACCCGATCAGGTAGACCTGAACTTGTCGAAGGCAAACACTACAGCCAACATCTCTTTTTCTGTTACCGTGTAATTCAGCTGAGCTCCACTCAATGTCCTACTTGCGTAGTAAATTGGGTGCATTGCCTTGTCTCTGCGCTGCCCAACACGGCTCCCACAGCGTAGTCACTAGCATCACACATGAGCTCAAATGGTTGCTCCCAGTCGGGGGCAACTATAATCGGTGCTGTGTCTAGCCGCTTCTTTAACTCCTCGAAAGCCACCCTGCAATCATCAGAAAACACAAATGGGTTATCTTTTTCTAGCAACTTACAGAGAGGGTTGGCAATTTTGGAGAAATCCTTGATGAATCGCCGGTAGAATCCGGCGTGTCCCAGGAAGCTACGAATAGCTTTGATTGTCGTGGGTGGTGGAAGTATTTCAATCACCTCGACCTTGGATCTGTCCACCTGAATACCTTTACTTGAGACCAAATGCCCCAAGACGATTCCTTCTTGTACCATGAAATGGCACTTCTCCCAGTTCAACACCAGGTTCGTCTCTATACACCTCTTCAGCACACGGTTTAATTTGCTAGGCATTCATAAAATGAATTTCCCACCACTGAGAAGTTTTCCATAAAGACCTCCATGATATCTTCCACCATGTCTATGAAAATGGCCATCATGCACCGTTGGAATGTTGCAGGTGCATTGCAGAGGCCAAAGGGCATCCTTCTGAAAGAAAACACCCCATAAGGGCATGTGAAGGAGGTCTTTTCCCTATCCTACGGGGCAATAGAAATCTGGTTGAACCCCGAATACCCGTCAAGGAAACAAAAGTGAGATCTCCCTGCTAGCCGGTCGAGCATCTGATCAATGAAGGGAAGTGGGAAGTGGTCTTTGTGGGTGGCAAGATTCAATTTTCGGTAGTCCATGCATATTCTCCAACCCGTGACGGTTCTGGTGGATATAAGCTCGTTTTTATCATTCTTTACCATCATCATACCACCCTTCTTTGGTACACACTGTACTGGGCTAACCCAGCTGCTGTCAGAGATGGGGAAAATTATTCTCGCATCTAACCACTTTATGATTTCCTTCTTCACCACTTCCTTCATATTCGGGTTCAAGCGCCTTTGGTGTTCCCTGGAAGGTCTGTGTCCCTCTTCCAGGAGAATCTTATGCATGCAATAGGCTGGGATGATCCCTTTGATATCTGCCATGGTCCACCTAATGGCAGTTNAGGCTTCAATTCTAACTTGGGTGGTTCTTCAACTGAGGGTTTGGCTGGCGGACTCTCTCTCTTTTCTAAGTGTAAGGGTTCAATTTCAAGAGTCCTCGGCCACATCCCTTTTCCTTCCATAGCTAAGACCCACTCTGCTAATTCCTCACCATTCACATCATCTAAGTTCATAAAACATGCAGCCAAAGTGTCCCCAATAGTCAGGGATGCATCATCTTCGTCCAGTATCACGTCCACGGCGTCAACGAGAGAGCAGTTGGCGAACTCACTTGGTCGCCTCATAGACTTTTGCACATTGAACGTGATTTCTTCATCATTGAGCCTCATCTTAAGCTCACCAGTCTCACAATCGATAAGGGCTCTGCCTGTGGCCAAGAATGTCCTTCCCAAGATTATGGGAATTTCTTCATCTACCCGACAGTCTAAGATCACAAAATCAGCAGGGAACACAAATTTCCCCACTTGTACTAACACATCGTCCAGAATACCCGACGGTCTCTTCACCGTCCTATCAGCAAGTTGCAACAGCATGGATGTAGGCCTGACTCTACCAATCCCCAGTCTTTTATAGATGGACAGCGGCATGAGATTGATGCTAGCCCCCAAGTCACATAGAGCTTTGGCGAAAGCAAAGTTGCCAATAGTACAAGGAATTGTAAAACTCCCTGGGTCAGACAACTTTTCAGCAATAGGACGCGTCACCACCGCACTACAAGTTTGGGTAAGGGTGACAGTAGCTAGATCTTGGAAGTCAAATTTTCTGGACATCAAGTCCTTCATCATTTTAGCGTAGCCAGGCATTTCCTTCAAAGCATCAATCAACGAGATATTTACATGTATGTGCTTTAGCATGTCCAAGAACTTCTTATACTGTTCATCCTTCTGGTATTTTGCCAGCCTTTGAGAGAATGGAGTCGGTGGTCTTTTCTTTCCTGTTATCTGTTCTTTTTCTTTTTCAACCGCAACTTCTACTACCGGCTCTGACATTTTCTCCAGTGCATTTTCAGCTTCACCTTGATTGCTGGATTTTTCTTTAACTGGCTGCACTGTGACCTTTGTCAAAGGAGTCACGTCATCAATTTCAATAGGCACTTGCACTAGCGTATCTGTCTGTATACTCTCACGTACCATCTCTTGCTCCAAGTCCAGGTCTCTGCCATTGCGGAGGCTCACTGCCATTAGTTGCTTTGGGCCCTGATCTCTTGGATTCACCTGAGTATCAACGGGTAAAGTTCCATGAGGACAATTGTGCACTGCATTTGAAATTTGCCCCAGTTGTACCTCAATGTTTTTAATGGCTGAGTCATGGGCATCTACTCTTTCGCTGATCTTGGCAGTTGACCCAATCACTTGTTGCATCATAGCTTCTAACCTACAGAATCCATCTTCATGTCTTCCCCCATGTTGTTTCTGAGGGGGATTATAAGCTTGTTGCTGAGCCTGGTTGTTGTATCCCTGAGATCGTTGGTAATGTGCCATGTTACCCTGAGGTCTCATGGCACCCATGTTACCCGTTATTGTGTTGCAGGTGGGGTGGTCTGTAAGGTTGAACTTGCTGACCCCAATTCTGACCTTCCTGTCTCTGCCCTCCATAATTAGACATATAGTTCATGTCTTCCGAATAGGGAGCTTGATTGCAGTCTGCATTCCAGTGATTACCCATAGGTTGACTTACGCAAGATGTGCATAATCCCCCATTGGTAGTGTCTACAATATGAACATGCTGCTTCACTCCTGATTCTTCCACCTTCTTTGTGAGAATACTCATCTGAGTCATCAATGTAGCCATGTTCTCAGCCATAGTGTTAGATGGGTCTAATGGCACTGAGTGAACAATTGGTGTGATAGGTGAACCCCTAGTGGTCCACCCTGAATTTTGTGCCATAGTGTCAAGTAAGCTCTGGCACTCTCTCCACGTCTTGTTGAGATACGCTCCACCTGCTGATGCATCTACGTTGGCTTTCACACTGTCAGCTAGTCCCATATAGAACCGTTGCCCCAACATCTGCTCAGGAATACCATGATGTGGGCAAATAACCATCATCCATTTAAATCTCTCCCATGTCTCTTGTAGTGTTTCCATGGGCTTCTGTCTGAAACTGATTATCTCATCGATCTGATGTGCTGTCTTGTTAGGTGGATGAAATTTTCCCGAAAATTGCTTGACCAATTCCTCCCATGTAGTAATAGAATTAATTGGGAGGGAATTAAGCCAAGTATGAGCAACCCTGTTACCAAGAACGGAAACAATAACAGTCTTAGCGCATCCGAGGTAACATTAGGTTGTCGCTGGGTTTTCCATATGGACATAAAGTTCTTCAAGTGTTGCTGAGGATCCTCGGCATATGATCCCGAAAATAGCCCCTTATTCTGCAACAAATGCAGCATATTATTCGTGATCTGAAAAGACTCTGCTTCAATCTGGGGGACCACAATCGCGGTTGCCAAGTTATCAGCTGTGGGTTGCGCCCAGTCGTATAGTGGCGCCTCAGGTGCAATGGGCGCCTGAGGCGCAGCATTTCTTGCTGCAGGGTTGCCCAGCCCATCACCAATAACTTCACTATCAATATTAACTATGTTGTTCAGTTCCGCCATATCAAATTCTATTGGTTCAATGTTTGTATGTCGTTTGCTTCTTCGATTGGCTTTGTTCATGACCCTGAAAACTTTTTCGAGGTGTGGTAAACCTTCAACAACGTCACCAGTTCTCGAAGAGTTCCTAGGCATGCCCCTGTACCACCGATTCAACAAACATTAGAGATTCAATAAATGAGTGAAATCAAAGAAACTTGACTAAAATTAAGAATTTTTTTTTTTTTTGTATTTCTTCCAACTACAATTGATAATACCGTTAAGTCCCCGGCAAAGGCGCCAAAATTTGATCACGCTCAACTGTGTCTAATAAAAGACTAAGCGGGCGTTGTAAATATAATCTGGGGTATTATGCCCAGAGTCGAATCCCACAGGGACTTAACGTATCAAAAGAAGTTTGTAAAGTACTAAATTCTTATTAGTCAACCTCCTCAAACTTTATGAATAACAAATGGTGTTGTGATTACTACTATCGTTAACTAAAATGATAAACTAGGATTAAATAACAAGTAGATGTAAACTATTGGAATAAAGGTCTAAGGCAATGGTTTCCCCCGTTGGTTCTTTCCCTAGTTTTATGTTCCTATAGCTTTGATTTGGTTGTCTCTATCAATCATGAACTCTCCAGTTATCGTAAATCTTTCTCAAGCATTTATGACAATTTACTAGACGCACTCTCTCGAGCTACGCTAGCTATATTTACGTTACGGTTCACTTTAGATTTAGCTATATTTGCGTTACGGTTCACTTTAGATTGCACCCGAGGTATATTATCTCTAACCCAACGTCTAAACCCTCGTTGTTCAACAACTACCTAAATATGCACTCTTTCTCAAGCAGATACATAATAAATAGGAGAAGCTAGTTGAGGGCCCTTCAACTAACTATAATCAAAACGTAGTTGAACAAATAGAGATTAATACCCAATTCACAACTATATTAACATGCCAACAAATTCATCTCCAACGGGTTCCACCAAAACCTTAGATTAAAGTATTTAGCTACTCATAATAATAACAAAAACTACAAAAGAATTCATAGTCAATGGTAAAAGAACAAAAGAAGAAAAGAAGGATTGATGCCCAATTTGCCTCCTTGCCTCTTGCCCTTGTTTTGTTGTTTTCTAAACTCTAAAAACTGATTCTCCCCCTCTTGGGCGAATTCCTTAAGTTTATATAGGGTTTTGGGGCTTAAAATCCCGTGTTTTGCACTTTATTCCCTGAAGTTTATGCGTCCTGCCGCGGTCGCACCGCGGTTACGCCAGAACCGCGGCCAAACAAGCTCTCTGAACCTGAGACTGCCTTCCGCCGCTGTTGCACCGCGGCAGGCCTGTTTCAGCTCTGCTTTTTCTTATTACTTGGTGCCTTTAGTGGGTATTATTCGATTGGCCTCCTTTTTTCCGTAATTGACTCCAAAAAATATTCCAATGTCCTTTCTTGTGATATATCACCTGGAATGCATGAATAGCACTAATCAGAGCACTTTTTAATCAATATTTACCTTAAAAACGATACAAAATGTGGTTCCTTAGGGTCCTAATTATAGTAAAATTCACCTATTATCAGTGGTCAGTTGACCACCCTTATGATCATGTGGCTTCGCCACTACCCGAGATACTTGAAACTGACCCTCCTCAGGATGACTTGGGTATCAAGCTTCCATCCACGTCCGCTTCATGAGTCTCGTCACTAAACTTACACTCCAATTATTCCGTTTTGGTCCTGCTCAACTTGAAAATCTTAGACTCTAGGGTCTGCCTCCCGACCTCCAGCCTCGCATTGACCCCGCTCCTCATCTCATCAATCAACATTGTATCATCAGCAAATAACATGCACCATGGCACCTCCCCATGAATGTGTCGCGTCAGCACATCCATCGCTAGGGAAAATATGAACGGACTGAGAGTCGATCCCTGGTGCAACCTCATCACTACTAGGAAGTGATGTGAATCACCTCCCATTGTCCTCACCCGAGTCTTAGCACCATCATACATATCCTTGATTACCCTAGTATAAGCTACTGGAACGCCGCTAACCTCCAAACATCTCCATAGAACCTCCCTCAGAACTTTATCGTACGCCTTTTCTAGGTCTATAAACACCATGTGTAGGTCCTTCTTTCTCTCCCTATACTTCTCTACCAATCTCCTCACCAGATGAATAACTTCTGTAGTCGATCGCCCCGGCAGAAATCCAAATTGGTTCTCGAAAATAGACACACTCTTCCTCACCCTGACTTCGACCACCCTCTCCCAAATCTTCATAGTATGACTCAGCAGCTTGATACCCCTATAGTTATTGCAGTTTTGGATATCACCCTTGTTCTTGTACAAATGAATCATCGTACTCCACCTTCATTCTTCGGGCATCTTCTTCGTCTTAAAGATAATATTAAACAACCCAGTAAGCCACTCCACGCATGCACGGCCCACACTCTTCAAGAATTCTACTGAGGTCTCGTCTGGCCCATTCGCTCTTCCCCTGCTCATCTTACACATCACTCCCATAACCTTTTCAACCTTAATACGCCTACAATAGCCGAAATCACACAGACTCTCGGAGTGCTCCAACTCACCCAGCACAATGCTTCTGCCCCCCTCCTCGTTCAACAATCTGTGGAAGTATGTCTGCCATCTACGTCTAATATGGGCGTCTTCCATCGATACCATGACGTCCTCGTCTTTGATGCACTTTACTTGCAAGTCACGAGCCTTCCTCTCCCTCACTTTAGCTAGCATGTACAACTTCTTATCCCCGCCTTTGCACTCAAGCTCCGTATACATGCGTCCAAAGGCAACAGTCTTCGCTGCTGTAACCGCTAACTTCGCCTCTTTCTTTGCCTTTCTTATAACATTCCCAATTCCCAATATATATATATATATATATATATATATATATATATATATATATATATATATATATATATATATATATATATATATATATATATATATATATATATATATATATATGAGTCGCCATTAACACTCTACACTTAACACATGCATCTTTAAGTTTCAAGTTCACTCATTATTAAGATTATAGAACTTAAACTTACTTTTATCCGACTAGTAATTGCTCCAATTAAAAACATTGATTTTCGACTAGCTACCAACAGAAACATCAAATATATGTGGACAGAAATTTAAACATAGATGTAACAGAAAATGCGTGTTTGCAGCCAGTGCATGCAACGTAACTATAAGTAAAATATATTTGTCTTTTACGTACAATTTATCATTTAAGTTGGTTGTTTAATATCTATTCTTATCTCAGCTTATTATTTAAACATAATAAGTTAATACGGTTTGAAGTATACATTGTGAGTGTGATTATTTTCCTTGATCTGGCAGTAATATTAGCTAACCAGCACTTTTCTTATATAATCTGATTGTCTTTAATCTGATTGTCTTTTAACTTCTGCTTCCTCTAATCAATTATAGGCGGATTAATATTTGTTAGGTGTTATAAAATAACGACTTTATAGTAAAGAAACCGAAGACAAGTATAGAGAGAGAGAGTCATGTCTTATTTAACTTTCAAACTGATGTACATAATGAACTGAAAACTCCTCTATTTATAGAAGAAAGGAAGCAGCTGCGAGGCTTTTCAAGAAGTAACTGCAAGGCTTTTCTTCAACTGCTTGTAAGCTGCCTGCATGAGCTGCTTGCAACCTGTCTGTTTAATAAAAGTTGTTGCAAATCATTTCATTGAGTTGTTTGCAACCTGCCTGCATCAGCTGCTTGTAGATAAACTTCAACAGAGTACTAAATGGATAATCTTCTTCAGGAAGATTATCTATAGCGGAGTAATAAATGGACATCCACAAATAATAGTTTTATAATACTCCCCCTTGGATGTTCATTAAAGATACTATTCCTCGTTAAAACCTTACTAGGAAAAACTCAGTGGGAAAAATCCTAGTGAAGGAAAAAGAGTACACATATTTAGTAATACGCATTTCCAGCTGCCTCATTCAAAACCTTACAAGAAAAACCTCATGGGATAAAATTTAGTAAGGGAAAAAGAGTGCAGTGTGTATTTCACTCCCCCTGATGAAAAATTTGTTTCAAATATTTGAGTCTTCGCATTCCAATATTGCATACCGTCTTTTCAAAAGTTGAAGTTGGCAAAGATTTAGTGAACAAATCTGCCGGATTGTCACTTGAACAGATTTGTTGCACATCAATGTCACCATTTTTCTGAAGATCATGTGTGTAGAATAGTTTTGGTAAAATGTGCTTTGTTCTATCTCCTTTTATAAATCCTCCCTTCAATTGGGCTATGCATGCAGCATTATCTTCGTATAAAATTTGTGGGCCTTTTCTCATATTCCAAACTGCATTTTTCTCGAATAAAATGAATTATTGTTTTCAACTATATGCATTCCCTACTTGCTTCATGAATAGCTATTATCTCAGCATGACTTGAAGAAGTAGCAACAATAGATTGCTTTGTGGAGCCTCCATGATATGACAATACCTTCACATGTAAACACGTACCCGGTTTGAGATCGAGCTTTATGGGGATCAGATAAATAACATGCATCTGCATAACCAATATGATTTGCACCACCTTTGTTAGCATTAACAAGATACATAAGTGCATCAATTGCACTGAGATAGAGTATTTCAGGACCAAAGAGTTCCTCATCCTTTTCTGGAGGTCGAAACAAATTTTATTCACTTCAAGTGATCGAATAACCATTGGTGTACTCAATGGGTGCACTTTATCCATGTAAAAGCGTTTAAGACCCTTTCTGTATAGCAGATTGATGGATAAAGATCCCGTATGTTAAATGTTCAATTTGCAGACCAAGACAAAGTTATCTCTTTCCAAGGTCTTTCATCTCAAATTCTTTCTTAAGATATTCAATTTCCTTTTGGAGCTCTTCTAGAGTTCCAACAAGATTTATGTTAACATAAACAGAAAGGATAACCTTTTTCCAGCAAATATTCACTGAGGCAATTATACCACATGCGCCCAGATTGTTTTAAACCGTACAAAGACCTTTGTAGTATGATCGAGTACATTTCTCGATACTTTGAACTATATGCTCCAGGCATTTTAAATCCTTCGGGAATTTTCATATAGATTTAATCAAATGAGTCATATAGGTTATGCCTTGTATTTAAATGACATCTTCAGGTGTCTGGACTACAGGCCTGATCCTCGCAATCCTTTACAATATTGTGCACTATATTGTATCAAATATATCGTCGACGATCATTTTGTATTGGTTCCTAAGAGACATAACTTGTTGAGATCTCATCACTTTTCTTATTTCAGGTACCTGAACTTCTTCTGGAATTTTATGAAATGTTATGTCGTGGGCTCTTCTAGAGCTCATTTTCTCCTTATTATGATCATTTTGATCATTTGCTCCTATCCTTTTCAAGGATTGTTACCTTTGGAACCGATTGATTTACCACGCTTCATGCGTACAGTAAACTCCATCCTTTAGGGACTTTAATTTTAATAGGAGCATTCGCAGCTAAAATATGATATTTAATTTTGGATCAGCAAATGCTTCTGGCATTTGACTTGAATTATCTTCTGAGTGAGGATCATACTAATGATAATTCGATTCATATAGCATATTTTTCAGGTGTTTATTCCATCCCCCAAATATTAGAATAACTAACATATATCCCCAATATTCTTTGGGAAACATATCCTTGTGCATTGTGGTAGATAAATTAATCATATACCACACATAAAAAAATAGTAGAAATATTTGGTTTCTGATCCTAAACCAATTGTGAGGGGAGGACTTATCATATATTATTGGTCTGATGCATACAAGTGTTGTTATATGCAATTTAGAAAATCTTAGACCAACACATGAGGCTTTGTTCTCATAAGCGATAGTTTAGCCATTAATAGGAGGTATTCAGTGCTAAACTAGCTTGGATAGAAACCAACATCATCAAGATGAACTATCTTGATTTCATAATCTGAAATTTATGCTCTTAATTGATAAAAGCAATTTCAAATGTCAAACTACAGGTTGACAATAATCGCACATGTAACCATCTCATATATGCATCTATAAGCGGTTCACGTGATAGGTGAATGGGCCCATATTCACCTTTTATATATTTCAGATTAGGGTCTTAGTCCCAACTTTAGCTGGTATAATCAATTTATTATGAGAACAAAACAACATAAGAGAATTCTTGAAGAATCTTCTAGTTCTTCTATATATGCTTATTTGAATTATCAAATAGCTCATTTAAAAATGGAAAATGAAAACTTCATGTTTATCATTGCATGTGCTATCTCTTAGTAAACTTCTGGTTTACTATGTCATAAACTTTTGCATAAGTAAACTTCTGATTTACTGTGGCTACTTTTGTATTAGCAAATTTCTGGTTTACTGTAGCTACTTTTGCCTCGGTAAAACTTCTGATTTATTGTGACGACTTTTGCATTAGTAAAATTCTGGTTTACCGTGATACATGATGTAGTACAAATAGAAGAATAAAGCGGGTAACTTCTCACATATATATTACTTTACCCCCTATGATTGTGGAAACATGAAGATTTTCAATCTTTCAGTCATTTGTAGTCTTAATATGATAGTTATTTGTGTTAGTAAACTTCAGGTTTACTACAACATATGTTTGACCATAATCATACAATATTAATGACATATTTGTATATAATCTCTTCGAGAGACTTCGTTTATTATCCACAATCTAATATTTATCAGACACAGGTGTCATGTGTCTTCTGGACAAACAATTAGCTCTTAAGGAGTTTTTGATAAATTTTACACTACCAAATACCGCTCAAACACTTCTGGTGTTATGAGAAAAAAAAGTCATAATCAAATGAACAACAGAAAGACAATACTAAAATTTATAAATGTAAGAAATTAAGAATTTCAATATTTTTACCACCAACTTTGTGACAAATGTCTCCTTCAGGGAGAAACGCTATTAACATCTGAATATTTTATATCAAAGCGGCAATCACATAGTCATTACATCCTTCAGGGAAGATACATAAGTTGTTATTGCCTTCGGGGAACTCAATAACTAACCATAATATATTGATGTGGTTGCAGTAGACAACATTCTACAAGAATGCTTTTGCCTTAGAATGATATTTAATAAAATTATCCAAGATGTTTTACGTACAACAGGTACGTGCGACAATGATCTTTATGACACGAAAATAATATTTATATTCTCTGTTATTCTAGCTCTCCCAGGGGTGAGTTGTGGTATTTCTTCATTCACTCCCGGGAATGAAAATGTGCTTCAAAAATAACTTTGACTAGCCCATTATTTTGTTTAAGCACAGAAAGACACACTTTCATAATATTTTTCTGCTTCAGGAAAAAAAATTAATTGTTTTACTACTTCAGGAGTAAACGTAATATTGAGTATATATTCTCTCAATCATAATACCTCTTCTTGAGGTGAATCGTAATATATTTACATCAAAAGCGCGTCATATTTACGAGCTTATAAATATTGTCACATTCACTTCAGGGAATGGATTAATATTTAGCAAAAGTTCTCATTCCTTCTAGAACAGAACATAATTATCTGAACGTGCATTAATCACACCAAATTGTGTGATGGCTTAGAACCTCTTTTAAAAATATTTGCTACTTCAGGAGCAAATCGAGGCGTGTATGTAATATAGAGAATATTTCTCTAGCTTATCTTTATTGTAATTATAGCAAGTCTAAATTATCACTTCTGGTGGTTATAGACATATACCACTTCTGATGATTAACAAAAATTTATTATAACGAGATATACGAAACATAACCACTTCTGGTGGTTGTATATTTCTTGCAAACTCTACGTGAGTTTAAGTGAATCTGTTATTGTTATCCACTTGACAATTCAAATATGCTTTATTAGACAAGTAATGATATAATATTAAGGGACATGGCTGCCAAAGCATAAATAAAACCTGAAAAATTAATTAAAGAAGTAAACAGTGATGAATATATACTTGTTGGTGCTATAGTTCTTGTACGGGTACCATCCTTCTTAATCATTAGCTATATGTATTGAGCTCTATCTCATGATGCAATATTGCTCATATGGATAAAACAAAATTGTTAGAGCATCATAACGTTTGTAGTTAATAATAATTGTCCATACAAAAAAATCACGCGAAAGCAAAGAATAGAAACGAATTACCTTGTTCAAAGTTATGGGATTTCTAGGTACAGTTACCTAAGGCAACTTTGGCTTTCATCCTCTTTTGCTCCCAAATTATCTAAGTTAGAGATAATTATATACTGAAATATAGAGACTCGTGCTGATAACGTATTATAAAATAACGATTTTATAATAAAGAAATCGAAGACAAGTATAGAGAGAGAGAGTCATGTCTTATTCAACTTTCAAACTGATGTGCATAATGAACTGAAAACTTTTCTATTTATAGAAAAAAGAAAGCAGCTGCGAGTCTTTTCAGGAAGCAGCTGCGAGGCTTTTCTTCAGCTGCTTGTAAGTTGCCTGCATGAGCTGCTTGCAACCTGCCTCTTTAATAAGAAACTGCTGCAAATCATTTCATTGAGTTGCTTCCAACATGCCTGCATCAGCTGCTTGTAGATAAACTTCAACAGAGTACTAAATGAATAATCTTCTTCAGGAAGATTATCTATAGCGGAGTATATATATATATAATTTGATTTGTTAGTAGACAGGTAAAATAACAGATAATAAAAAGGTTTTAAAAATTACAAAAGGCAGAGAGTTATAATTTAAATAGTGAAATAGAGTTGTATTTATAAAATCACCAGTCAATTATTATACAAGGGAAATGATGTCTAAATTCAAAGTTAGATGGGATATTTGAGTTTTTAACATAATGTTAGCGGGAGAAAAAAAGTTCTCCCTTTTAATTTTATTAAACAAAATTTTATTTATTTGTAAAAAGGATGTCTATTTTTAAGGTACTTTTGTCAATTTAAACACAAGATCCCTACGAGAGGCAGTAGTTGAAAATTTTTCGCCATGAGCAAGAGCCTGACGGAGCAATGCTGCATGAAGGTAGAAGGTCTTCGAATCGTGAACTTTTTTTTCCAAAGAAAAACAATAACGATATCTAGGAAATAAATATCGACTAACTCTGTACTATCACCCACGATAAATGCCTTTTTATGGAGGAGACCACACGAGCCCTTTAGAATCTCACATAAATGGAGAAACACAAACAATTAGCAGTATAATTATATAGTAGGTGCAACTAATTTAATAGTAATAAACCAAACCAATAGGTGGTTATGTCAAATTACAGTTAGTTAACCTCAGTCAAAATTAAATCAGTGTCCTATTGTTAGCCCCTTGATAAAGGTCCTCGGCAGGTGTGGGTTTGTGACAAGGATTTTCATGATGGCCTTGGCACACAACCTCAAAAATGGCCAACATCATGACGGGCAGCTTGACATGACGGACTATGCGGGCTGGGCAAACGCGCTTTGAACGGAGGCAAGGCGCATCTCACTTAGACGTGCGGGTTGGCATAATAGTAGCAAAGCAAAATCATGTCAAAGCAGGGGCAAAGGCATGGCAAGGCAAGGCAAGACAATGTGGGACGAGCAAGAATACTTGACGTGGGCAGATTTGATCAAGTTGGTGGCGACTTGACACAAACGGGCAGCTGTGGCAGTGTTCGTGTGCGGATAAGTCAAGGAGCGGCAAGATGTGGCCATGGCATTGGGGCGGAGCAGTGTCAAAGGCAAGGCTGGGCGCAATGCCAGCCTTGGGCATGCAACAGCTGGGCAAAGCAGGCACATGTTGTGCACAAGCAGCAGCTCAAAAACGTGTGCAAGGCACATGAGAGGCAGTTGGCGGTTACAACCACCTCCAAAACGTGGGTGATCATGGGCTAAAGAAGTGGGCACGTTTTAGTGTTTGCCAATCAGTTGGGGCTTGTCAACTGAATGGTTTGAACCTGCCAAATGTAATTGGGCAGCCTGCACTATAAATAGGTGCACAAGGCTGTCCAAAAGGGGCAGAAACTTAGCTTGTGGCATTTGAGTTAGCCAAATTCGTCTAAGTATATTTCCTAAGGGTGGGAAACTTGTTTTGGGGTAGGGAACTAGGGAGTTCTTTTGTCTTTGCCATAGGGTTGGCTTCTTGGTGTTCTTGTATTCACTTATTAATACAAGTTGGGGAGAAATTCCTGTAATTCTCGTGTGTGCCTTTACTTTATTTTGCTGCCTAAATTTGCCTAAGTTCAAAACGTTCCTAAATAATTCTAAGTGTTGGAAAGGCTGAGGTCAGGGCTGGGCTTGACTGTCGCACAAGGGCGAAACCTCGGACGGAATTCGGGTGACATAAAACAGCCCTGTGACAACTGGTATCAGAGCGGAGCAGGTTCGTTGCAGTGGCAAGACGACCGGTAGCCGATTTTGTGTTGCTGTTCGAAGACATGGCTGGTGGCATTGCAGAACTGAGGGAAAAGGTTGCTGCATTGGAGGCACTCGTCGAAACTGTTGATGGAGATCAATTTCTGACCATTGTTACTCGTCTCGCCTATATTGAGGCCGAGTTGAGCAGGCTGAGCCAAGAATGCTCAGATCTTAATGTGGAAAACGTGTTGCTGCGACGTGCTGTTGGCAATGACAATGTCAAACGCGGAGCAGATACTACCAAGGTCAAAATCCCGGAGCCTAAAGAGTTTAACGGTGCAAGGAGTGCCAAGAAACTCGAAAATTTCCTATGGGATATGGAACAATACTTTAAGGTTGCCCATGTGAAAGATGAAGACAATGTTACCATTACGACTATGTACTTGGTGGACGATGCAAAGCTTTGGTGGCGAACGCGTGTGGCAGATGATGTAAGTGCTGGTCGGGAAACAATTGACTCTTGGTAAGGGCTGAAGAAAGAGTTGAAGGATCAATTCTTTCCTAGCAATGCGGGCTGGATTGCTAGAGATCGTTTGAAGAAGTTGAAACAAACTGGAACGGTCAGGGACTATGTCAAAGACTTCAGTTCTTTGATGTTGGATATAAGCAACATGTCTGAGGAAGACAAGCTGCACAATTTCCTTTACGGGCTGCAGACGTGGGC
>ML247182.1:0-14173 GCA_005239495.1 Nicotiana undulata | reverse complement strand
GACGAGTTTGGAATGTTATAACATGTACTTTAGGGTGAGACTATGGTTAATTAAATTATAAGGAGGTTATGCTATGAGTTAATTTTGTCATTTGATAGTCGTGTGCTATGTTTTGAAGTCAAGCAAGTCTTGGAACAGAAGTTGGAATAGGTCTTCACAAGTTACATTCATAAATTTGTTGAAACTTAGGTCGAATGTAGATGCACTTTTCTCCCAATATACTTATAAATAAGGGATGATCTACCTACAACACTGAATATCTATGAGTATAGTTTCCAACGCATTAAACCGTTCATCGATACAACATAGGAGTAGAGATATATTTGCAATTTCGCGAGACTGCGCAAACATCATAAGTGACAAGTAGGTGGATCACTAGAGCTTTTTGAGAAATAGATTTCATGTGTTATATGAAGTCATATTGGGACATATTATATATCAAATTGAAGGTATTTGAATGTAGTGTCCAACTCTCTTAACCGTTCGTTCATACGACATCGGAATAAAAATATATAAGCGTCGGAAGATGGACCAATCCTAGGGTGCCAAGCTAGCACCTCTTTGACTTTTTCCAAAATAGATATATATGTGTCTTAGGTCGGCTTTCTCTTCATATTTCAGCATAAAACGACCAGATAACACCCATAAACATAACCTCAAGCTATCTACTAGGGTTTCAAAGAAGACTATCATCCCGGGCATGAAATCGAGAAGCAATAACATCAAAACGATCCCTACGACGTAAGTGTCATTATACCGCCTCTTCTTTTTCTTTGTAGTTAGAGTTTTGGAAGTTACTTCATAGTTAAGAAACGTCTAATATCTGTATTTAAGTGCTTAAATATCAAGGAAGGTTGATAAATGTGTTTCCTAATAGTTAGAACTCACGGGACGGTGATCGGAAGCCGTGAGTTCGAGTTATTTGACTTGTAGCGGACTCTTTTGTATTGCTGTTGGGATGCGTGTTTTAATACTGTTTTGTGGAGTTTTGGAGGAGGAAGGGTGTGGAAAAACACCATATAGATGTAGGATTGTGAGCTGGTCGTTCGTTGTAACATTTCCGGGTCGTTTGACACGACTACGGTGGTCGTCTTATGTGTGAAGTGATTAGGTTGTGTGTGGACTGTTTTGGGAGGCTCAATATGATTATTATTGATGTTGTTTGGGCTGTTAGGTGATTGTTTTGACTTGTGTGAAGTCATATAAATAGGGGAGGTGCTGTCCGTTTCATCGTAAAATAGGTTGTGGTCGATACATAATAGTTATGACGCTTAAACGATAACGATAGTGTCGTTTCTCTTATTGTAGATTAAGGAGTTGTGACATTTGCGTAGCTTGAGGTTGGGACAGTATATACAAGGTATGTGAGGCTATCCCTTTCCTTCTTTTGCACGACTCCGATTGTACATAATGCAATGAACGAGCTTCCAAAGATACTCTACTCTTAGAAGCTAGCAGTACTTACATTGTTTCCCTTCTTATGGAACAATTGATGTTGAGGTTGCTTCTATTATTCTTATGTTATCAATGTTGTTGGTACTTCGGATTCTTATAAGATTCTCAATGAAGATTTAGCCCTAATGATGTGTACGGAGAATATCGACCTTACGTCACTCTGTAATGTTCAGAACATGATTCCAATGAGTCCTGCATGCATTATATATATGTAAGTATTTTTATTCTACTCAGGCGCGCTATACCGAGCCGCGCTATAGTCGGTCGGGTATGGCACCTATTGTGCAACCACTGAACAGTTGGGTTTACCGAGTCCTCTTTGAGGCCGGGTATGATATGATGATGATGATGCCCACAGAGGCGAATGTTCTATGATGATGATGATGCCCACAGAGGCGGATGTTTTAAAAGATTATGTATATATATGTATCATGCATTTCATGTTACTGTCTCTTAGAAGCACTCAGATGTTACAGGTGGTATCTTCTCTACCTCTCTTTACATTATTGTTCATATTTATATTGACCAGCCTTACATACTCAGTACTTTATTCGTACTGACGTCCTTTTATTTGTGGACGCTGCATGTCGTGCTGCAGGTCCTGATAGACAGGTAGACACAGCTCTCCCACCATAATAGGCTTTCCAGTTCAGCGGTCATAGGCGAGATCCCTTCTCCGGACTTGCCGTGGTCTTGGTATGCATTTTTGTTATAGATATTATGGGTATGTCGGGGCCCTGTTCCGGCTATGTTGTATTACTTATGCTCCTTTAGAGGCTCATAGACAGGTGTCAACTCATGTATAGTTTGGTATGCCTTGTTGGATAATTTTTGTTGTATAGTCTTTCATGGCAGCGTTGTAGCTCGTACCTTTTATGTAGTTTCTTAGCAATCTTGTCATCCCATGTGATGTATGTTCATGATCCATATCTACCATTTATATTTATCTCGTAATCCCATAAAGATAATAAGAAGGTTAGATAAAATGTACATTGGTGCTCGGAAAGTATG
Source organism: Nicotiana undulata (assembly GCA_005239495.1). Taxonomy (NCBI): domain Eukaryota; kingdom Viridiplantae; phylum Streptophyta; class Magnoliopsida; order Solanales; family Solanaceae; genus Nicotiana; species Nicotiana undulata. The sequence continues at coordinate 11,707 of ML247182.1, read as the reverse complement.
GCCCGGGTGCTAGTCATGATCCTCCAGTTTGGGTCGTGACAGGAACGGTCAGGGACTATGTCAAAGATTTCAGTTATTTGATGGTAGATATAAGCAACATGTCTAAGGAAGACAAGTTGCACAATTTCCTTTACGGGCTGCAGACGTGGGCACAAATGGAACTTCGAAGGCAGAATGTGAAAGACCTTCCTAGTGCTATTGCCGCTGCGGAAGCATTGGGCGATTTCCGGTTGGGACAAGATGGTTCTGATTTCTCTACTACTTCAAAGTCCAAAAACGAAAACAAGGACAAGAATAAAGAGTGGAGGAAAAACGGAAATGACAAGGGTAATTCTGTTGAGGGCAATGGCAATGGAAAGGAAAGGCAATGCGCCGGACCTTCGATTAACAAGGGACAAAACAGCAGATTTGATGGATGTTTTATTTGCAAAGGACCACACATGGCGAGGGACTGCCCAAAACTCGAACGACTCTCAACTTTATTTACTGAAGAAAAAGGTGAAGAAGAGCTGAACGAGGAAGAACATGAGCACGAGACAGCATATTTAGGACCTATGGTGGTGCTGAAAAATGCGGAGGCTGCTTCGTCGAGGACGACAAATTCTTCTGGTGGGGGTGGTTTGTGACAAGGATTTTCATGATGGCCTTGGCACACAACCTCAAAAATGGGCAACATCATGACGGGCAGCTTGGCATGACGGACTATGCGGGCTGAGCAAACGCGCTTTGAATGGAGGCACGACGCATCTCACTTAGACGTGCGGGTTGGCATAACCGTGGCAAAGCAAAGTCATGTCAAAGCAGGGGCAAAGGCATGGCAAGGCAAGGCAAGACAATGTGGGACGAGCAAGAATAATTGATGTGGGCAGATTTGATCAAGTTGGTGGCGACTTGACACAAACGGGCAGCTGTGGCAGTGTTCGTGTGCGGCTAAGTCAAGGAGCGGCAAGCTGTGGCCATGGCATTGGGGCGGAGCAGTGTCAAAGGCAAGGCTAGGCGCAATGCCAGCCTTGGGCATGCAGCAGCTCAAAAACGTGTGCAAGGCACATGAGAGGCAGTTGTCGGTTACAACCACCTCCAAAACGTGGGTGATCATGGGCTAAATAAGTGGGCACGTTTTTGTATCATGTTTTAGTGTTTGCTCATCAGTTGGGGCTTGTCAACTGAATGTTTTGAACCTGCCAAATATAATTGGGCAGCCTGCACTATATAATAGGTGCACAAGGCTGTCCAAAAGGGGCAGAAACTTAGCTTGTGGCATTTGAGTTAGCCAAATTCGTCTAAGTATATTTCCTAAGTGTGGGAAACTTGTTTTGGGGCAGGGAACTAGGGAGTTCTTTTGTCTTGGCCATAGGGTTGGCTTCTTGGTGTTCTTGTATTCACTTATTAATACAAGTTGGGGAGAAATTCATGTAATTCTCGTGTGTGCCTTTACTTTATTTTGCTGCCTAAATTTGCCTAAGTCCAAAACGTTCCTAAATAATTCTAAGTGTTGGAAAGGCTGAGGTCAAGGCTGGGCTTGACTGCCGCACAAGGGTGAAACCTCGGACGGTATTCGGGTGACATAAAACAGCCCTGTGACACCTACCATGGTTAGTCAAACTAACCCTATATTTTAATATTCTTTGGCTAATTAAATAAATCATAGCGTTTGCCTTGCTTTTAGAGTAGTTTTGACTTCCCATCTTCCACTGACTCTCTACCAGCATCTATATTATCAAACTATAACGATTATTATATTAAATTAATCCAACTTCCCTTATCAAAATGATCAAGTAAATCCAAGAGAATAAATAAATTATTTTTTAATCAATTAAACAAATATGAAAATGACACTTCCTAACATACTATTTTTTACTAATACTATAATTCAAGATAACATAAACGAAAATGAATAGCTGGCTTTTAAAGATCTTTGTTGTTTTGCTGGCTTTTGAAGATACAGCAGAGTTTCTTCAGATCCGAAGAAAAAGGTCAGAAAAATAAAATTTTATTCAACCAACCAAACCCCATGAAAATAAATTTATCACCGGAACCTTTTCAGTCAAAACTCATCGCATCAAATTTGTTTAATACAATTTACATATTCGGTGTAATTTGTAATTATTGCATAATAAACAGGTTATTCATTGCACACCTCAAAGATAGCGACAGTGGCGTAGCCACAAACACTAAAGGAGTGTGAGCTAAATACTTTTCGTCGAAAAATTAAATTATATATATAAAAACTTATATTGTATAATATATTATCTTTTATATACGTATATCTAATTTAAACACTCGTTACAAAATTCTTAACTTCGTCAGCGGGTTTTCCTAAAAAGTTTCTATAAGAAAAAAGAAAAAGGAAAAAAGGTAAATAGTGAAGTTAAAAGCAGTCCAAGAGAGAGAAAGAGACAACTTTTACATGACACAAACACATACATGTGTGGACATTAGTATACATAGTAACACATACATGCATACATCTATACAAAAACAGAGCTCTCTCTCTTTGTGTGAATATATTTGTTTGCTTTTTGAGACAAAAAGATGACAAAGAGTTTTGTAGTGAAAGCCACACTGTAAACCAGTTTTTCACTTTCCATGACTTTTGATTGATTCTTAGGGTTTTCTTGTTTTTCTTTTTCTTTTTCTTTTTCCCTTGTTGTGTTTCTGTCTGGTGAATTGTGAAGTGGGTGCTGTTATTTTGTTCTTGGTGTTGGAAACACAGTGTAAAGTTGGAGTCTTTTGATTTTTTGGAGCAAAATTACTGAGTTTCTTGATTTTGGGAAGAAAAGTTTGGATTTTTGGGCTGATTTTGAACTCAAAGTGAGTCAAGATTACTGGTAACCTTAATAATTTTGGTGGAGCAGGGGATTTTTTTTTGTGTTTAATGGATGATTAAGAGGGAATTTCCTGTTTTGAAGTGGTCAAATTGAAGAAAATGAGGAATTTTGGGTTCAATTTGGTCTAGTTGTTTTAAATTATGTGGTAATTCAACACCCTTTGTTGAGTATTAGAGGCCTGAAACTTTCATGAAAATTTGACTTTTTTTTGGGACTTGAAAACTGGTGGTAGGAGAAATTGCCTGAATTTTGAGATGCTTTTGCAGATAGAGTACTATGTACTTATAATTGGTATCTCTGGAGATAGATTTCTTTGTTGAACAGATATAGAAAAGGTATGGACTTTGAATTTATATTGTGATTTACTTTGCTTCATTTCTATTATTGTTTTGATAATGGGTATAGTACAATTAATATGCCTAAAGAATATTTGTTTCTTTTATTTGATGACAGCATTTTTCCATTGCAAGTGTGAAAACAAGTCATCCTAATGGGGAAGTAAGTAGTATTTATGAGCTAAAGAGTTGGTTTTGAATTGATTGTCATATCTGTAAACTTCTGTTGAAATCAAGATGATTACTTTTATGGATCCAAAGGACAAAGTGAAGGAAATAGATAAGTGCTTAGATTCTCAACTATGGCATGCTTGTGCTGGTAGTATGGTACAAATGCCCCCAATTAGTTCAAAAGTGTTTTACTTTCCTCAAGGACACTCGGAGCACGCCTGTGGAAATGTCGATTTTAGGAGCTCCAATATTAGGATTCCGTCTTATATTCCTTGTAAAGTCTCGGCTATTAAATATATGGCAGATCCTGAGACTGATGAGGTTTTCGCCAAGATTAGGTTGATTCCTGTTAGTAGGAATGAAGTTGAATTTGATGATGATGGGGTTGTTGGGATGAACGGTTCGGATAACCAAGATAAACCTACTTCGTTTGCAAAGACATTGACGCAATCGGATGCAAATAATGGTGGAGGTTTTTCTGTTCCGAGGTATTGTGCGGAGACGATATTTCCTCGTTTGGACTACTCTGCTGATCCTCCTGTCCAGACCATCCTTGCTAAGGATGTTCACGGGGAGACGTGGAAATTCAGACATATTTACAGGGGGACGCCAAGGCGCCATCTTTTAACAACAGGATGGAGTACTTTTGTGAACCATAAAAAGCTTGTTGCTGGCGATTCCATTGTGTTCTTGAGGGCCGAAAACGGGGACCTTTGTGTAGGCATTAGGCGGGCAAAGAGGGGAATCGGAGGTGGACCTGAGGCTTCTTCTGGCTGGAATCCGTCTGGTGGGAATTGTATGGTACCATACGGAGGGTTTTCCAGTTTTCTAAGGGAAGACGAGAATAAATTAATGAGAAATGGGGGAAATGGAAACAATAGTGGGAGTTTGATGAGCAGGGGAAAGGTGAAGGCAGAATCAGTTATTGAAGCTGCAAATCTTGCAGCCGGTGGACAGTCATTTGAGGTGATCTACTACCCTCGTGCGAGCACTCCAGAATTCTGCATTAAGGCCTCGCTTGTGAAGTCTGCGTTGCAGATCCGTTGGTGCTCGGGGATGAGGTTCAAGATGCCTTTCGAAACTGAAGATTCTTCAAGGATAAGCTGGTTCATGGGAACTATATCTTCAGTCCAGGTTGCCGATCCTATGCAATGGCCAGATTCACCATGGAGGCTTCTTCAGGTAATTTGATCTCTGTTTACATCATCTGTGATGTAAGCAAACATATTTAGTCTTATTTCGGTAGACATAGTCTCATAGTAGTAAAAGAACTCTAATCTGTTCAAAGAAAAGATAAACTTAAACGGTGCGTGGAAAACATTCTTTCTAGAGTAAATCATATTTGATTATGTCTTTTGCTTAATCAGGGCTTGTTATGTTCTAGAACAAGATTTCTGATGAGTTCTATGATCTGCTGAAGTTGGAGATATATCCTGTATATTGGTGAAAAATACTTGGAGTGCTCTATATGTATAAATTCTGTAATGCACAATTTTTCTGCTACCTCCGTTTCGGAGTGGTAGAAATGGTAGGTTTTGTACTTATAATGGTAGCTTATATTTCCCAAAAAGGGGGTTGAATTAGTGCTTGCTTGCCAAAGAAGGGGATGGAAGCCGACAATTACTCTACTGTTATTTAATTTAATATGTTCCTCTCTTAAGTTGAGATAAATTGCTGCAGGTGACGTGGGACGAACCTGATCTGCTTCAAAATGTGAAACGTGTCAGCCCATGGCTTGTGGAGTTAGTCTCGAACATGCCTACCATTCATCTTTCTCCCTTCTCGCCCCCACGAAAGAAATTAAGATTACCTCAACATCCAGATTTTCCTCTTGATGGCCACCACCTTTCTATGCCGGCTTTCTCCGGCAACCACCTCCTAGGGCCTAGTAGCCCCTTTGGTTGTCTTCCCGACAACACCCCTGCTGGCATGCAGGGAGCCAGGCATGCTCAATATGGTTTATCATTATCAGATATCCACCTCAGTAAGTTGCATTCTAGTTTGTTTCCTGTTGGTTTTCCGCGACTTGATCAGGCTGCAGCAAACCCAAGACCCCCGAATAGTCCAGTGACTCGCAAGCCATGCAACAGCGAGAATATTTCTTGCTTGCTAACCATGGGAAATTCCACTCATGAAACTACGAAGAAATCTGATATTGTGAAAGCACCACAACTCGTGCTTTTCGGTCAACCTATACTTACTGAGCAGCAGATCTCTCTTAGCTGCTCGGGAGATACTGTTTCTACTGTTCGTACAGGGAATAGTTCCTCGGACGGGAATGCAGATAAAATAGGTAATGTGTCTGATGGTTCAGGTTCTGCACTTAATCAACGTGGTCTAACGGAATGCTCACCACGTGACACATTTCAGTCCGAACCAAATACTGAGATTGGACACTGCAAGGTTTTTATGGAATCAGAAGATGTAGGTCGCACTCTGGATCTTTCATCGCTGGGATCTTATGAGGAGTTATGCAGGAAATTGGCAAATATGTTTGGCATTGAAAACTCAGAGATTCTTAGTCATGTGCTTTACCGAGATATCACTGGCACGGTCAAGCAACTTGGTGACGAACCCTATAGGTGCATATTTAACTTTCCCATATATACGATATACTCTACTCTATATCCACTCTATCCAAATTTAATGTAATATTTCTTATGTGTCTTTTCTTCCTTCATTTTGCAGCGACTTCATCAGAACAGCACGAAGGTTAACAATTCTAACTGATTCAAGCAGCGACAACGTAGGACTCAAGGAATAGAGAGAATGAGTAAATCTCCACTTTCCTTTCGAGCTGTACAGCTGGATGATCGAGTGCTCTGTTCCTAACATTTTTAACGATTTCGGACACTCTAAAGAAGATATTTACCAAGTTCAAGAGTGGAAGTTTGCGGTTCAGCAAAATTTTCAGTTCGAATGCTAGCTATACTTTGTATGTTTCTTGGAATTGTTTCTGAGTTTTGTTCAGACAATACCTACAAAGAACAAGATGGACTTGCTTTTTGTAGGCTTTGTCTGCTGATTTTAGAATTTGTTAATGGAAAGCCTTCTAAGAAGGCTAGGTAATGCTACTTCTAGTTTTATGTTTACTTTGTACAAGGAAATCTGTACTTCTTTTATATCAATTGCGTACAGTTTCAAAACTTCACAAACTATAAGCTATCATTCTTGACTTGAGCTCTTAAAGGGTGGTTCGCTAAGCTTATAAGCTGGGCAAATCATCGGCTTTTTTCCAAAATTCTTGGGAAAATGAAATGAATGCCCAGCTTATAAGCATTTTGTCTTTATCTACGTGTTTGACAAAGTTAAAAGTGCTTATAAGTCAAGTGTCTATAAGCCAAAAGATAAGCTGGTCACTCCCAACTTATGCTTTTTTAGCTTATATGCACTTTAAGTTTGATCAAGACTTTTACTGTCTTCTCCCTAAAATATTCCTTTTCAAAACAAAACTCACGTATCCCTACGTCGAACCTATCAATTTCTGCACTTGTATCCAAACACGCAGCTGTTTATTTATTAAATCAGTTTTAGCAGTTAAACGTGTTTTTCAGCACCTAATGCTTATCAACTACAACAAATCCAAACGGGCTCTTAGTCCGGCAGTGTTGTTGCTGCTCCCTCTCTTCTTTTCTTCAGCTGAGGGTCTATCGGTAACAACTTCTTTGTCTTTTCAGGATAGGGGTAAAGCTACGTATATCTCACCCTCACCGTACCTCACTTGTGGGAATATGGCGCAGAGCCTGTTCTGGGAATACAACATTAAACCTAAAAAATAAGAAAGGAATATGAGAAGCCTTTTTGTCAACATCATTGTTGGATAAGGGGGATTTAGAAAGTATATATTTAAAGGATTTTGAATATTTTGCGTGCAAGATAATGTTATGTTTAAGGGGCGCCGCGGGTGGGGGGAGGGAGGAGGGGGAAAGAAATTCCAAGTATCTTTTTATATATATTAAATAAATAAAAGAAAGATTTGGTATTTTTGAAGTTGGATTTTATTAATTTTGAGTAAGTACAACAACAACAAACCAGTGTAATCTCATATATGACGTCTAGGGAGGGTAGAGATAAAATAGAGCATCCAAGTAGTAAACAAAGGTGACAATAATGTATTATAGTGACGAGCCTGAATGACTCAACAACAACAACAACAACATGTAATAATAAAGAAACATGACTAAGATAATAGAAAACTAGTCTTAGTACTGTCGGTAACCCTAGGAGGAACACACTACTAACTGTCAACCTACAACCATAATCCTCGACCTTCACATCTTCCTATCGTGGGTCATATTCTCGATAAGTTGAAGCAATGACATGTCCTGTCTAATAATTTATGTCCAATACTTTTTAGGCCTACCCTTTCCCCTTTGCATACCCGCCATGGACAACCCCGTACACCTCCTGACCGGTGTATCTATGTCTTTCCTCTTTACATGCCCGAACCATCTCAACCTGACTTCTCACAACTTGTCCTCCACATATGTCACTCCTACCTTGTCCCTAATAACTTCATTCCTAATATTATCCTTCCTTGTATACCCAGCGTCCATCTCATAAAATATAACCAAAGAAAATATAGTGAGAAAATGATTATTACTTATTTGACAACCAAACAAGTGCCATGTGTACGACATAATCTGCAGACCCTAAAAGAGCAGAAGTCACATGGTAGACCAAAACATTTGAACAAGTAGTCGTAACATTAAAAACTGCTATTTTGTTGCCGCAAGAATTGGGAAAATTAACATTTTTTTAATAATTCTATTTGTTTTGTTTACGTGATTAGTATTGGGATTGAGGTAATGTTAATTAAGTATTAATTTAATTTAATGAAACATTGACCTCAAATTCAGCAACAAACAATAAGAACAGCGGCAAACACAAAGTCAAAGATGTGTTACGCAATGACAACATCAGCAACACCCACAAAAGGCTTTTATGTATTTTGTTTTTTTACCGACTGTAATGTAACAAAGCCAGTTTGTAGGTTTTGAACTTGACACCGATTCATATTATGTCTTAATTATTGAGTTCATAATTATATGTTAATACATATTTAATAGATTTTCTACTAAAAACATAGGACATATGTCGAAGTTACTAAGTTTGGTCGAATCCGTAAATAATATCCTACCTCCGCCCATGAATAAGAGGCCTCAAATTTAAACTTTGAGTATAGAACTGCAATTGTTAGAAAGCATTTTTACTGTGGAACTTTCCGTCGTAATCTAATATTGTCGGGTCTCAATGCGAGTATCTATATATATTGTTTCTTGTTTGAAAGGGTAGGGTGGGTAAGAAGAGATAAGTATAGATTTTTATAGAATGAGCCGCACGTGTGAGAGGGGAAGACACGTGTAAGTCAAAGAATGGGGTATTGGTCAATAGGTTCACGTGTGGCCATCGTCAGCAGAGTAGATTTTTGCATGGGTTGCGCCGTTTTGAAGACTGCGCTGTTTCTTCATTATTTACTTCTTTTATTGTTTTAAGAAATTATCCTCTCTTTTTATTTTCATGCACTAAAGAAAGTATCTTTACTTTTTATTGTTATGAATAGCCATCTTTTACATTATTTAAAGCTGGATAATCAATAAAAGGAGTAAACATTTAACGGAGACGTAGAAAGAACAAAAGAAAGTTATTTATTTGTTTTTGCCAATATATAGTGTGGACATTCTCGTCTTCTATATATCCTAGATTATTTTTTTTTGGTGAAGTCTTATCTCTTCTACGCTTGATTAATTAAAAAGAAAATAAAAATAACTAGGATTTCCTCTATCCTACGCCAAGGAAGCTACCCACAAAAATTAATTTCTACTTTGGTCTTAATTGCTCCGATTCTCTGGAATATCATGTGCAGATTAATTTATAATATTAGGTGTGTTTATTTAGTTTCTTTAAAGTATTAGTAAAAAAAAATTGTGTTGTTGTATGAATGTACATATAGATATTTATGTGGTGCATTAACATGTAAATGGATGATGGTCAATTGGTCATTATGTGCATGCTGTATAGTAAAAAAATACGAGGGTGGAGCTACAATATTAGTTACTAGTTCGGATAAATCCTGTTGCTTTTATTTAGATCATGTAGTTGTACTAAAAAATTCATAATGAATAAATACTAATTGTAAATACAATCTAAAATGAGCTATTGATTCAGTAACAAATTCAAAACTCAGAAATGTTAATGGTGTCTCAATAAAATCAAACGTATCTAGGAAAGGTGAAGGTTAAGAGTAGACAACAATGGTCATGGTCTAATAGTCACAGTTGAGACCTTATTAGGTGTGGAGGGTTGAAAATATGAACATTTACATTAATTTCTTATCACAAAAGATTATAAGAACTTTGTAAATTTATCAACGGAGTTTGATACTATAATTATATTGCTCAAGTGCTTACCCCAATTTTACATTTTGTTTTATTAAGACACCATTTACACTTGCATTATTAATTTGTTTTTAGGAGAAGAAAGATGCAATTTTATAAATCATTTTCTGCAAATATATATCTCTATATATATATATATATATATGTAAATGTGTTTGTATGTATGCATGTTTACAAATATATTAAAGTATATACAGGGCCGGCCCGATGTATTTTGGTGTCTAAAACCAAACTTTAATGAGGGGCTTTAATGTTTTTAATTTTTTTTTTAAATTTGAAGTCAATTTTTCTAGCTTTTTTAGATGCCAAGTTACTAATAATTTTCTTATAATCAATTTCTCCTATTAAGTCTTTTTCAATTGACAATATAGCTAACTCATTTAATCTCTCTTGAGACATTGTTGATCTTAGGTACGATTTTATCAATTTTAATTTTGAAAAACTTCTTTCCGATAAAGCAACGGTAATAGGAATTGTTAACATTATTCTTTAAGAAATATAGGCATTTGGAAAAGAATCAAGTGTCTTAATTTGATTGAGTATATCGATTAAACTATTATCTTCTACTTGTACTATTTCCCTTAATACTTTCAACTCAGAAAATAAATCTAAACCATAAATATCGGATTGATTATTGTGCTTTAAGAAAAATTCAAGATTTTCCATCATCTAGTGATCTTAGTTTTTACCTCTAAATAAAAAAATCAAAAATATTTTCATACGCTTCAAATTGTTCAAATCTATTTTGAAGTGAAAAAATAGTCTTGTCTACTATGGATAAAAAGTAATCAACTCTAAAGGACTATTCAAAAGACTTTGAGATTTCATTATCAACATTCTTATCAAATTGTTTCTTCCTAGATATCACACGTTTCTTACGAAATTCGGGTTCGATATTCATTTCAAATACAATTTCCTTGGCAGAAATCATAGTAGTTGCAAATCCTTCTTCTCTATATTTGTTAAAAAGAGAAATCAAACCTTTTAATTGATCTATGGCAACGTCAATGTGCATTTCTTTTGACTGCATACTTTTGCTAACTGAATTAACAGCAAATAATATATCATACCAAATAGTCATACCCAATAAAAATTCAGAATTTTCGAGTTCATATGTTACTAAGCAATTAGCTTCACTTTTAGTTTTTGGATCATCACTAATTTCTACTAATTTCAATAAAGCATCTCTTATTTGTGGAATTTGAAATCTTATTGCTTTAATGCTTTCAATAAGACTTTCCCAACAATGATTTAAGAGTTAGACCGGGTACACTATCCTTTAATACTTTCCATCACTTAGTAGAAGATGAAAATAGTAAATATATACGTTGTACCACTCCAAAAGATGATATAGCTTTTATATAAAAATTAGCCATACCACAAAGTAACAAATTTAGATTATAGTTTCTTTTTTTTACTTTTTTTTACTATATATATATATAACCAAAAAATGTACCCCATAAATGTAGGGTCTAAAACGATTGCTTTACCTGCTTTATGGACGGGCCGCCTGTGATGACCCAAAAGGTCATCTTACGTAAATTAAGCTATATCTGTGTTCCGAGGCTCCAAGAGCCTCCGTTAGCCTGACCTCGATATGCGTGCGCAGCCCGGGCGTGTAGCCGGGAAGCTTATATATGAAAAACTGACAAAAGAATGAGTTTTGATAATTAATAAATGAATATAGTTGACTTTGGTCAATATTTCTGGTAAACGTACCCGGACCCGTAATTCGACGGTCCCGGAGGGTCTGTAGGAAAATATGGGACTTGGGCATATGCCCAGAATCGAATTCCGAGGTCCCAAGCCAGAGAAATGAATTTTTAAAAGAAATTATTTTCTAAAAATAATAAAGGAATATGAAAGTGAATAATTATGTGGAAACCTCGTTACCGGGCCCGTATTATAGTTTCGGAGCCCGGAACATGTTTATTATATATTATTTGTCCTATATGTGGAACTTGGTGTGAAACGG
>ML247180.1:0-11655 GCA_005239495.1 Nicotiana undulata | reverse complement strand
CGAAGGGTGATGTCGTGCCATTGTTTATTTTTCCGACATTTATATTGTTTCGTTGTCGAATATATTGGATTGTTTTCTCTGGATTACTTCTATCTATCGATGTGACTGTTTTATTCCACTTGTTCCCCTTTTACTGCTCCCGTATCCCCTACTTGCCTGTTTATCTCCTGCCTTGTGTTATATCCTATTACCTGCTGTAGAATAGGACAGGTTATCGTTAATGTCAAGTCTAGCCTCGTCACTACTTCGGCCGAGGTTAGGCTTGGCACTTACTCAGTACATGGGGTCGGTTGTACTGATACTACACTGCACTTCCTTGTGTTGTGCAGACCCTGCTACCGGACCCCGTGGAGCGTTCTGAGGGAGATACCTTCAGTCCACGTCAGAGCTTCGAGGTATACACTGGCATTCGTGGATCCCGAGGCTTCTCTCCTTTACCGTTTCACTGTCTTTCTTCTTATTTCCAAGACAGTGTTGTATTTTCATTTCCAGACTTGTATTCAGTAATCCAGTAGTTAGTCTGTGGGATTGTGACACCCCGGTTTTGGGATTGTTCGTTGTAGATGTCTTATCATTTCGTTTTAAGTTTTCTAAGATAATATTATTATTTCTCTGCTGTGAAACAATTGAAGTGTTTTGGAAGGCTCCGTAAAGTTTTGTGAGTTACTAGTGTGAGAAGTTTTACGTTATTTCATGATTGGTCATGTCTTTATTCTCCGCATTCTTAAAGCTTCGTTATTTTTATTAAGCAATGCTTACAGGATTTTGTTGGGAATTTTGTTGAAAGTGACGAACTATCGTTTCGTTCAGCATTAAATGATTTTAAATTGCTATTGCAAGTTATACGTTAGCTGGCCTAGCCGGTTCAACGTTAGGCGCAGTCACGGCCCAAAGGGTGGGAATTTGGGTCGTGACATTAAGCATATGCTTAAAAATCGGTTTCGCAACTCAATAGTTGCCTAAGTAGGGAATATATTTCCAAAGTTCCAACCTTTGCATTCCAAAACCCGTGAAAGGGTGCAGAGTCTGGGGTTTCATACCCTCAGGACAGGATTTAAGACATTACTTACCTCAAACTAGCCCAAAAACTATTTCGCAATACGCTTGCCTCTCGAATCAACTCCCGAGTGCTCCAAATCTACCAAGTTCAGAATTTTATCATCAAATTATGCTTAAGGAATGAATTCCAATTGAAAAATATCAATTTTAGCTCAAAATCCGAAATTTGCTAAAACCCGACCCTCGGGCCCACTTCTCGGAACTCAGAAATTTTTATACCAAAATTTTCTTCGTCATCTCACGAGTCCATACATATAAAGAACGTGAAAATCGGAGTTCGTTTGCCCCTCAAATCGACCTTTAAAGGTCTCATAATCTCAAGCCCTAACTTCCAATTTTCTACTGATTTTCATGAATTAAACACTGAGATTATGTTGCTTAGTCACGTATAATCAGGTTTTAAGGTCCAAAATACTTACCTCTAGGATGAATACTGATTTCCCCTCTCCAATATCGCCTCCAAGCTCTTTTCCCGTTTAAAAATGGTGTTAAAAGATCTAATGGTCGCAGAGGGTTTAATTTTATATTGCCCAGGTATACACACTGTGCGTTCGTGGATCCAGCTCTGCGTTTGCAGTGAATAAAATTTACCAACCCTTATTTAACCCTATGCGATCGCGGCCTCCTCTAAGCGATCGCATAGAACAAATTTTCCAACAACCTTCTCCAACTCTTCCGGATATCCTCTAGTATAATAGTCATAACTTTTTGTACAAAACTCCAAATTATAATTGGATTAACTTTCTGAAAACTAGGCATCAAGAGCTACAACTTTCATTTTTTGATCATATTCAAATTCCTTATAGATTGTGAGTTATAAGCTTCCAAAGTCGGGATAATGTAGCAGAAATTTTACTCTGTACGATCGCGGGAAGCCTTGTAAGATCGCATAGCACAACTAGATTTTCAAAAATTTCTCTGTGCTAACGCATCCAGATCAATGCTATCGCACTGTACACCCCTGAAGCCAAAAACCAGCAACTAAAAATTATCCGAAACTCACCTGAGACCCTCGAGACCTCAACCAAAACATACCAACAAATCCTATAACATCACACAAACTTAGTCGAGCCTTCGAATCACCAAAAACAACGCAAAAACACTAAAATCACATCGAATTCAAGCCTGTGAACTTTCAAATTTCTAAATTCCACCAACGTGCCAAAACTATCCAAAACACATCCGATTAACCTGAAATTTTGCACACATATCCAAAATGACATTACGAACCTGTTCCAACTTCTGGAATTCCATTCCGACCCCGATAGCCTATCTTCCACTGCCAACCGGAAATCGCCAAAAATTAACTTTCGCCAATTCAAGCCTAATTCTACACCGGACATCACAAAAATATTCCGAACACACTCCTAAGTCCCAAATCACCTAACGAAGCTATCCGAGCCATAAAATCTGCATTCCGATGTCGTTTACCAATAAGTCAACTCAGTTGACTTTTTCAATGTTAAGGCTATTTTTAAAGACTAAGTGACTAATTTCTCATTATAACCATTCCGATTTCAAGCCTGCAAACACTAACACATCAATAACAGTATAACCAACCTATGGCAAGTCAATAACAATAATTATAATACAACTTCTACGGAACGACCGACCGGATCGTTACAATATGTAAGTTTATTTGTCACGTTGACAACTCTTTAAGGTATTTAAATTAATTTTTGTAGGAAGAGCATTAATGGTGAAAGAAATTAAAAAGGTCAATTTATGATATAAAATTAAGAGTCAAATTGATAATAATATGAATTTAAAGCAATAAAGTTGAAATCGTAGAAGACCAAATATATTATAAATGAGTTATCATTTTCTTTTCTTTCTTGCATTCGATTATTATAGGTGACATGTCTCACTATATTATCTTTTTAAATTAAGTTAGTTGTTGTAAAATATTATTCTAACATTAGTTATTCTTTAAACTTTATGTTGTCACTATTAATTTTTAGGTGGTATAATTCAGCTTTCATCCTAAATTTTTAGAAGATCAAACGATTTAAATTTTCATATAAGCCCCTTTTAAATCACAAATAAGGCATCGGATTTTTTTTATGGTATATTATATTTTTATTTATTGAGCTAGCTAAATGAGAACAATATTTATTATGTTCAAAAAAGTTCTTTTAACGTTTATTTTATAATTTTATATAACTCAAATAAATTATATTCAGTCACAATTAAAAAAGTGGTAAATCTTTTAAGAAGATATAATTGTCGGAAATACATATATAGCAGCTACATAAAGCTCTAATTCATGGCCAAAAAAGAAAAATCGAATTTAAATTCAATCCACTATTTATCAAGATCTAATGGTTTGAATTGATTTCCTTACGAAAATTTGTTGGTGTAATTTTATTTTTTAACATTCGAATGTAGTTAAATTTTATTTTGACAGAAAAGTTGGGAAAAAAATACAATAAGTACATATTTGACTTCCCGTAGTACTACAATCTGAAGTCAAATTACCTATTAATTTCACGTTCAGAAACCTCTTTTTCCTTTTTTTTGGTGTAGAACTTTCAATTATTTCTACACATGTATTGCTATTTCAATATTTTTGTTTGTTCGTAAGCTTCTATGGTTAGTTATTAATTGTTGGATAGGCTTTTGAAACTTATTTAGTTCTCTTTACAGAAAAATTTGATTTTCTTCTATTATATTTTTGTATTTGATACTCCCTCCAGTTCAAAATAAGTGACTTTTTGCCTGTTTTCACGCAGATTAAGAAATCCACCTTTTAACATTAATTAGCAATGAAATTGAGCATATCAACCTTTACTATCCCACATAAATACTCCTAACACATACTCTAACACTATTTACTCCAAGGGCAATGTAGGAAAAAATAATTAATTCATTCTTGAAATCCGAAAAAATCACTTATTTTGGACCACAAGAAAAATGCCAGAAAATCACTTATTTTGAACCGGAGGGAGTACTTATTTATCAGATGAATATAGTATTCATATGATTTTAGGACGAGATTAGGAGGAATGAATTCTTTTAGTCTTTTGATTTTTTTTAATGTGCCAAGTATTTTATAGTTCTTGTAAAAAATTTATTAGCATGATAACATAATCCTATTAATTTACGATCTAAGCTTTAATTATTGATTTAAATTTCATGTCGCTTAGTATTTTTTATGTTCGTCTGTAACTTTATTCACATATTTGATATTTATTTATATATTGTTCTTGTGCCAATTTTGGTTTTACAAACTATTATGAGATCGAAATAAGCAGACGACTCAAAAGAAGGGAATAAAATGGTGAGAATAACCCTAAATTTTTTGTCACGACCCGAAATCCCACCCTTCAGGCCGTGACTGCGTCTAACGTTGAACCCGCTAGACAAGCCAACGTGTACAGTTAATCTAACAATTTGCAATCCAATTCAACAGTAGTAAAGGAAATACCTTTAACAGTCTTAACAGAAATAACGAGGCACTTTAGATTTTTAACAACGAAAATGTAATAGAAATTCAAAAATGCAAAGTGGAATAGTAAAATACATAACGTCGCATAAGCCCAAAACCGGGGTGTCACAACTCACGAACTATCTAAACAGAGTGCTAAATACAGAGTCTGAAAAGAAATACGTAATTGTCTTTGGAGCTACAAAAGAAATAAGACAATAGGAGAACTAATGAGCAGGAGAGGCTCCAAGGTCCACGAACGCCAGCGGTATACCTTGAAGCTCTGGGTGGACTGAAGGTGACTCCCCCAATGCGGTCCACTGGGTCCGGATGCGGGGTCCGGATGCGGGGTCTGCACAACATTAAGAAGTGCAGTGTAGCATCAATACAACCGACCCCATGTACTGAGTAAGTGCCGAGCCTAACCTCGGCCGAAGTAGTGACGAGGCTAGACTTAGCAACAACGTTAACCTGTCCTATTTTACAACTCAAAGCATGGAAAAACAAGGCAAAAGATAGGCAGACAAGTATGGTATACGGGAGCAGTAAAGGGGTACAAGTGAAATGAAGCAGTTAAATTGATATTTAGAAGTAAACAAGGGAGGCAATTTAACACAATAGCTAACGAAACAAGTACAAATATCGGAAATGTAAATAATGGCACGGCATCACCCTTCGTGCTTTTACTCTCTTCCTCACAATGCAATGTAAAATGTAAGGCAATATGAATTATGGCACGGCATTAACCTTCGTGCTTATAATCAATGTAAATCATGGCACGACATTAACCTTAGCGCTTATAATCAATATGAATCATGGCACGGCATCACCCTTCGTGCTTTACACTCTTCCTCACCAAACAATGAAAAACATAATGGCAAGGAGTACAACATAGTGGAAATATACAGTTCAAATCACCCGGCAAGGGGAAAACATCAATTAATAACTCAATAAATGCCCGGCAAGGGTCTCAGCTATAACCAATCATCTCAATTGTATACTTTACACTTGGATTCTCAATCGTATCAACACTTCTTAAGTTCAACAACCAATACTGTCAACCAGAATAAATTAGNNGGCATGCTTGACACACATTGCATAGGTACTCGTCACCTCACCTATGCAATGAACATGATAATCACTTAGAACATAGCAAATAATACATATTCCCTCACTAAAGTTAGGCAAGACACTCACCTCGGGTCCAGAGTATAGTAATCAACCCTCTAAGACTGCCTTTCCTTTATAATCCGACTCCGAAACAACGATATCTAGGTATAATTAATTCAATAATATCAATAAAGACTCAATAACATAATCCCATAGCCTAGATATGCAATTCCTAGCATTCTTCCAAAAATATCAAAATTCGACCCCCGGGCTCGCTTGGTCCAAACACGAGGCTCAGACCAAAACCCGATCACCCATACCCCCATGAGTTAGAATATATAATTTGTTTTGAAATCCGACCCCAAATTGGGGTTGAATTACCCAAAATTCTCAAAAACCTAACTCTACCCAAAACCCCTAATTTCTACCTTGTTTTTAGGATTTTAGGCCTAGATTCTAGTGTTTAGTTGATGAAAGTAAGAGAAAATGATGTTACGAACACTTACCTATTGAGCTATGGAGGTTGGAGGGCTTGAATTTCGTCTATGGAGGTTTGGGGAAGAAGGAGGAAGTGAGAAAAGGGTGAAATCCCGTTTTAGTTCTGTTTTGGAGTTTAATAAAATCACTCGAGGAAATTACTCTATGCGTTCGCAGCCTATTGACCGCGTTCGCATAGGTTTGACCAAATAGACCTATGCGTTCGCGGGCCAATAGCTGCGTTCGCACAGGTCAAATACCACTCCCCCACCCAGGACCTACCTTACCCAGTGCGGACGCAGACCCCCTGCCCGCGTTCGCACTGCCCCGCCTAAACTACTCTCCGCGTTCGCACCTGCTAGAGTGCGTTCGCATAGCTTTGACCCCACAGCCCTCCGCGTTCGCATCCTAAGTGGTGCGTTCGCATAGCACAATTAGTCCAGCTCCCCCAGACCCCACTTTACTCTATGCGCTCGCATCCTAAGTGGTGCGTCCGCATAGAGTAAATACCTGGACACCATCAATTCATCAAAACACCAGGTTTTTAGCACTTTTCACACCCCGTTAGCTACCCGGAACTCACTCGAGCCCTCGGGTCTCAAGACCAAAAACACACACGGCTCTCAAACCATCCTACGGACTTATTCAAGCTTTTAAATCATCAAAATATCATCAAAAACAAGGAATTAAACCTCAAAAGTCATAGAAATTTCTTAAAACTTCACAAAGCTTAATTATTCCGATTTTTATCCGAAACATATCATTTCAAGTCTATTTTACACCAAACTTCACAGAGAAGTAAAATAACATATATTAAACATGTTTCGGGCTCCTGAACCATAATACAGGCTCGGTAACACGGTTTTCACATAATTATTCATTTTCAAAAACCTTTATTATTTTCAGAAAATAATTTTCTTTGAAAATTCATTTCTCGGGCTTGGGACCTCGGAATTTGATTTCGGGCATACGCCCAAGTCCCATATTTTCCTACGGACCCTCCGGGACCGTCAAATCACGGGTCCGGGTCCGTTTACCAAAAATGTTGACCAACGTCGACTTTATTCAATTAATTATTCCAAAAATTCCATTTTTATCAATTTTTCACATAGAAGCTTCCCGGCTATATGCTCAGGTTGCGCACGCATATCGAGGTGAGATTAACGGAAGCTTTCGGGGCCTCGAAACACAGATTTAGCTAAAATTAGGATGACCTTTTGGGTCATCACATTTTTTTAGATGACTAGATTCATTTTCCTATTCCAAAACTCTAATTTTTCATATTGTTTTCTAAAATTTTGCCCCCTTGAAATTACAAAATTGAAAATGTAGTACAAGCTAAGGATAGTATATAGGGAAGTTGTCACAAATATATCAATGCTAAATTGATAAGAAAAAAATACAAAATTGGGATGAAGCATTTGTAGTCATACACATTGTTTTTGTACATATATTTATTTGAAGCGAGACACACGTGCAACGCACGTACACTAAACTTGTATGTATATATATATATATATGTGTGTGTGTGTGTGTGTGTGTGTGTATTGTATCCTAGCTCGACAGTGTATCCTTAGTGTATATTGAGTGCATCATGTGTGTGTATATATATGTATGAATAAAGCTATACATACAGGATAATTTTAATAAATTATAGTTTTGTAGAAAGTTGTATATATATTATTTTTCAATGTGTAAATATTGTATTCCTAAGTTCGAAAGTGTATCCTTAATGTATATTGAGCCTATCTCGAGTGTGCTTGTGTATCTAAAGTGTATATTTAGTGTATCCGGAGTGTATGTTGTATCATGAATGTATACTCTGTCTAAACAATGTATCAAATTGTATATATATGTATATTGTCTAATATGCAAAAATAGTGTATATAAATTATATACACATTTTGTATGGGTAATGTGTGCACACCGTGTATTTAGAGTATATCGTGTATTTTGAAATGTATTCCCAATGTATCATTAATGTATTTCGAGTGCTTTTGTGTATTCAAAGTGTATAGTGTCAGTTTTGTTTTGTTTGTATTTTATATATTTTTTGTATAGTGATATGTTTTTGTATATATTTTGTATAGTGACATCTATTTTGTATATTTTCTATATAGTGACAATCCATTTAGTATATAAATTGTATAGTGATAGTCTATTTTGTGTATTTTTGTATGGTGGCAGTCTATTTGTATATATTTTTTGTATAGTGAGAGTCTTTTTTTGTATAGTGAGAGCATAAGTAGTAATAATCACTTTAATTTTATTATAAAGTATTAGCTACACCGGCAGAATAATGAGTAGGGTATTTTTGCTGATTCCATTGTTATATTTGCTATGAGACTTTAATATAGAGCAAAACAAAGAATGTTAACACAAGGCTTGTTCTAAACTAGCTGACATTGTTAATATCCCTTTTACAATCAAAACATATTGCTCTCTTTCTTACCCTATAGATATCGCATACTCGTCGACTCTGTCTACCATCTGCATACTTAATAATAGAAAATCCTTCTTGAGCTTCTGGCCGTTCTAGATTTGTTTTTTCTCCCCCTATTTGACATATGCATCAACAAAGTTATATTGAAATGAGGACTTTTACAATGGTGCGCTTGTCACGACCCAAATTCTCAACCTTAGGGATCGTGATGGCGCCTAACACCACAGTTGCTAGGCAAGCCAATGTTAGAGTTCGACTAGCTATTTTCATTGATTATCCATTTGAACATAATAAAATAAATTTAAAGTAAACTTAATCTAATGGTTTCCAGTGAATAATTTCAACTGTAAAATAATAAACAAATAAATAAACCGAGCCACGAACTAATTATATAAACAACTATAAGACTACCCACAGGGTCTGGTGTCACAATTCACGAACTACTAAAGAATACTACCAATAATGGGCTGAAAGAAATTATGTGTAGCTATTCTAAATCAAATAAAATAGCGTTTATGAAAATATGAGAAGACTCTCGGGATCTGCAAACGCCGGCAGATATACCTCATGTCTCCTAATAGATAGATAGGCGCTCTAAATATATCTACTGATGGCTAGTACATGGATCTGCACAAAAGAGTGCAGAGTGTAGTATCAGTACAACCGTCCCCATGTACTAAGTAAGTGCCGAGCCTAACCTCGACGAAGTAGTGACGAGGCTACGGCGGGGCATTAACAACATATAACCCGTGACAATAATATATACAGTTACACAATAAAATAATTCTACACGAACATGAAAAATATAACTTAGGCAATAAATATAAAGTGAGAGAAAAATCTAAACAAATAATTTAGTACTGCAATAACAATGAAATAACTCAGTCACCTTTTCCAGGCCTCAGCTATAACCAATACTCAAGTAAATCTTCAAGTTTTCAAACTTTACTTTAAAATAATCACATGTGCCCAATATAAGAAAAACTGTAGAGTAAAATAAGAATTTTCAAATCATTTAAATTTTTAAAATCAGTAAAATATCAGTATTCCCCATTTTCATTGTCTTGTTGCAGCGTGCAACCCGATCCCACCTATTCACAATATCACAATCAATTATCCACCCTTATCTCACCAATTATCCACCCTTATCACACCAATTTATTCACCCATATCATACCAATTTATTCACCCTTATCACACCGATTTTTTATTCAAAAGTTTCAAACAAAAAATAATATAGCCCGTAAACTTTAAACAACAATAATGTAAATAGTCAAGAATCCGACATATATATAATTCCAACATAGTGTCAAACTGCTCAACATTTCTGTTCCCCAAGAGAACCCAATACACAACCAATATTCTTAAAAAATAACAAAATAATATTTAACAGCAAAGTAATGAGACCTAGTAGTCATGAAAACAATAACTAATAAAGAACAATTAAGACCGGGATCACTTAAATTGGGAACAAGGAAAGGATCATGTTTAATAGGCCATTTGGGTGGTGCATAGATACTCGTCACCTCACCTATACACCAAGCCCATGTATTTCACATAGCAAACAAGTGGGGATTCCTATTCCCTCAAGTCAAAGTTAGACCAAACACTTACCTCAATTTCGCAGGCCACTTACTGCTCAATTATTGCTTTTCCTTTTGAATTCACCTCTAACTTGCTCGAATCTAAGCATAATTAATTAAATATCATCAATTTATGCTAAAGAAACTCACTTTATTGAACAACATGAGTTTTCCTAAGTTTTCTAAAAAACAATAAAAATCCGACCCCGGGCCCGCTTGGTCTACACTGGGGGTTCGGACAAAATTACGTTTACCCATTCACCCACGAACCCAAATATACAATTAGTTTCGAAATACGACCTCAATTCGAGGTAAAGATTCGATTTTTACAAAATTCTCTAGTTCTACCCAAACCCTCAATTTTTACCATGAAAATTCTTGATTTTTGATTTAAAAGTGATGAAAAATATTGGGTAATTGAAAGAGTAGAGTTTAGAATTGATTGACAATAATTTGGGGATGAACTTGGGTGAAGAAAATCGTCTCTGGGACTTGGTAGTTCGAAAAATATGAAGAAAAGGGTTGCTGCCCGAGTTGGTGTTTTAATAGGTTATGGTTGCTGTAATTTTTTAATTAGTTTTTTCTTTAAAGCGTGGAGCACTGGTGCTCCAAAAACTATTATGACATCAGATTTTTTTTACAAGTTAAAAATATCCCGAAGCCTACCTGAAACTCACCCGAGCCCTCGGGGCTCTAAACCAACATGCACGCAAGTCTAAAAATATCTGTCACGACCCGAAATCCCACCTTCGGGCCATGACTGCATCTAACATTGAACCCGCTAGACAAGCCAACGTTCGAAGTAAATAAAAACTCATTAACAACAAATACGAACAAGATAACTAAGGCTTCGATGGCCCACCATAGGAAACTTAACAAAATAACCAAAATATAACATACCAGTTTTGAGATACAACCCGTATACAAAATCCCAGAACTGGTGACACATACTCACAGACTATCTAGGAGATTACTACAAACAAAAGGTCTGAAAATAAATACATAGGATTGTCTTTGAAATACAAAGTAAGATAGAGCCGAAAGTGAATAGTAGAAGGTGACGTCAAGACCCACGAACATCTGCGGGTCTACCTTGATGTCTCCTGGGTGACTGATGAGATGCTTCGATCGTCAGTGATCACCAGGTCCGGCTGCGTAGTCTGCACAACATAAAGAAGTGCAGGTGTAGCATCAGTACAACCGACCCATGTACTGAGTAAGTGTCGAGCCTAACCTCGGAGAAGTAGTGACGAGTCTAGGACCAACAGAACATATGTACCTGTGCAATTTTACTTAATAACAGGAAAAATGGCAACAGAAATAAGCAAGTAAGACAGATATGGGGAGAACATGCTGGGGAGATAGGGGTAACAGTATGCTAGCACAGCAGTACAGGGTAATAAATGAAACGTAAAGACAAGGCAGAAATTTAGCTTCTCAAACATATAATGAACAGAAAAGGCACGGCATATCCCCTCGTGCATAACCTCACCATCACTCGGCACGGAATGTCCCCTCGTGCGTAACCTCACAATCACTCGGCACGGAATGTCCCC
>ML247178.1:0-40775 GCA_005239495.1 Nicotiana undulata | reverse complement strand
CTTTAATTGGAAAAACTCCCTTATTACCCTTACCGGGGTAGTGGAAAAAGGAGGTGTGACAGCAAGTAATTCCAATTTAAGTAGGAAAGGATGAAATTAGCAATCAAGAACGCAGTCATAGAAATTACAACTTCATACACAGGCGTATAAGGATCTAAGAACCCTAAAAGGCCAACCTATTTTCAAATAAGTCCGAGTAAGCACTTGTCAGCTCGCGTACACGGGCCACAATCAACATAGAGGACTCAAATCCTAAGGGGTAGTTCTCCCACATAAGGTTAGGAAAGATACTTACCTCAAAGATGACAACCCGGTACACAAAATGGACTTTTCGGGTGAAAAGGTCTCCAAACGGCTCAAAATCAACTAAAACAACTTCAAAATACACATAAAACGTATAAGGAACTATTCCGAATAATAAAGTTTCAGTCTTTACAAAAATATAAAAATTGACCCAAAAGTCGACCCCCGGACCCGCACCTCAAAATCCGTCAAATTTTACAAAATCCGAATAGCCATTCCTATATGAGTTCAACCATAAAAAATTTATCGAATTCCGATATCATTTGATCCCTCAAATCATGATTTTTCACTTAGAAATTTCCTTTCAAAACCCACTTTTTCCTCAACTCAAAACACAAATTAAATGATAAAAACAAGGACTAATTCATGGAATATATTTCATTCTAGTTGAAGAACACTTACCCATTTGATTCATGTGAAAACCCCTCAAAGAATCGCCAAGAACCGAGCTCTAGAAGTCAAAATGTGATAAAAATGTCTTAACCCTCGATTTTGAAGATTTATAATCTGCCAGGTGTTTTGTGCATCGCGATCGCGGAAAACGAGATGCGATTGCGTAGAAGGAAATGGCTGCTGGTCTAAAATGTGCTACGCGATCGTGGAATAGCTTATGCGATCGCGTATAAGGAGTAGGCTAGCTTCTGCGATCACGAAGAGTAACGGGCACCACTGCCTAAGGCCTGGTATCTACTACGCGAACACGTAACAGGGGATGCGAATGCGATGAAGGATTTTATGGAGTAACGCGATCGCGAGGGCTTTTACGCGAACGCGATGAAGGAATAATTGGTGGGTCAGAGCAACGTTATGCGATCGCGTCTATGACTATGAGATCGCATAGAAGAAAATCAGAAGACAAAATAACCTGTGAAATAAGAGGGAAAATTGACCCGAAGCATATCTGAAACACACCCGAGGCCCCCGGGACCCTGTCCAACCACACACACAAGTCATATATCCTAACACGGACTCACTCGAGGTTTAAAATCACATAAAACAACACCAAAACGACAAATCAAACCA
Source organism: Nicotiana undulata (assembly GCA_005239495.1). NCBI lineage: Eukaryota > Viridiplantae > Streptophyta > Magnoliopsida > Solanales > Solanaceae > Nicotiana > Nicotiana undulata. Next base: position 39,449 of record ML247178.1, on the reverse strand, counting down.
AAATTCAAACTTACGAATTTTCTATTTTTCAAATATTAAAATTCGTGTTGAAACCTACCAATTCAACCCGGAATGATGCCAAATTTTGCAGAAAAGTCAAACCTCCGGTCAATTTCCATCACTTAAGCTTCAAAAATTGAAATTTTCCTCCCAATTCGACTTCGGATTATCCGGTAACTGAATCCAACCACGCACGCAGGTCGATATACACAATGTGAAGCTGTTCAAGACCTTACGCCACTAAACGGAGCTTAAATTCCTAAAACGACCGGTCTGGTCGTTACATTCTCCCCATCTTAAAACAACAGTTCGTCCTCGAACGTGCCAAGATTCACCTCGAACTCATCCAATCACTAATTGAACACTTCCAACACATACCCACAGGAGATCCCACGGCACCCCAACCTATATAAGCCTGATGACACAATCACAACTCCAATATAGCCTTCCCATCACCACTGATAAACCTCATACCTCAATATCTCACCTTGTACTCATTTCCAAAAGACCCGATTCTAAACCCATATCCGGCATTAACCTCAACCAGGTGCATCAACTCATGACTATACCCATAAGGTACAACCACACAATATAGCACATCACATATGGGTTCAAAATAACACTTTTGATCACAATAGCTGCCTGAAATCAACTCAGCATTGGCAATTAGCCTCACATATGAAAGAATTCTGTTTCCAAGCCCCATCATACTAATAATGATTCAATAAACATGAAGACCTCATTATTAGACATCCAAATCAACAAGCCACAACTAACACCACCGGGCATACATCCCGCAAGCTAAAACCAAAGAAGAATAGATAAACATATAAAGGAACTATCAACAAGCCTATAGGCACAACTCTCTATCAATACTGACTTACAAAGGAAATATAACAAAGAAAAAGCAAAGCATATGAACAAATCACAAGGATCCAATCCTGATAAAATTTCCATGCGGTAGTCAGCCTGGTCCAAACATATCGAATCACAAATATCACGAGGACCTCACCCTCAACTCTAAATCACATACCAAAAATATATCATACCAATTGAAACTCCCCACTAACCCATCTCGGTTGATAAAATCATAACGCTCATTGAACTCACATCCCGATGGAGTATCAAATCACAGCTCGTAAACAAAATACTTAGAAAAAATCACATTAAGCCCACCATGATGACAAACAAGGACTCACTTCTAGTCTCACCACTCTCAATGATGAATAAAACAACGATAGACACGGGTTACCACTCATAGAATCTCCCAACAGGAGCAAGCATGAAAAATAGAGTGCAAGGCATGAAACTCACTTATCAATAAAGCAACAAATAAGGGAAACTAGTACCGACCAATAGAACTATAGTGAAATACAAATGGTGCCCCTCTTTAACACATCAAAACATACCTGGGTGATAATATCTTGCACAACGACCTCTAGTTTACTATATGAAACACATCAATGGGTCGGGCCTCCCCCTCTTGGGAGCCCTCTACTCACTTGAATACCCTGCTATAACACACCTTCCTGAATCCTGGAACAATCTCTCACCCTGTGGCTAACATCTCCAAGCCAAAACAACCTCTCTGCTGACGTGGCTGTGGAAACCATACAATATGAGTCATCAGAGACCCATGAGTACCTGAAACCCCATGCACGACTACTAAGGCAAACTGAACTGGATGACCCATAAAACCTCTACTGTCATGTACCCTGCCTCCATAAAAAGGACCAGTAGATTTCTCCGGCCTATGTGGCCTCCTTACTTCCCCGTGCTCTCTCTCCTGATCTCATCTGTCCTCTCGCTCCCGGTTCCACATGCCTTGTAACCGGCGAGCGATTCCTACTGCCTGCTGAAATGAGACATCCGACATTAACTCTCGAGTCCTGCTGAACCGAATATCATTCCTGAGTCCCTCAATGAATCTACAGACTCGCCTTCTAACTGAAACAACCAAGTGAGGTACATATCTGGCCAACTCACTGAATCCGACGACATACTCTAACACTGACATAGTGCCATGTCGCAACTGCTCAAACTCCTCACGCCATGCATCTCGAAGGGACTATGGTATACTCTCTCAAGAACATTTTTGAAACCTGACCCCATGTAAGTGAAGCCGATTCGGTCGGGCTACCCAACTCATATTGTAATGACCCGACCGGTCGTTTTGAGATCCAGCGCGTCGTTCAGCAGTTGGGAGTCATGAACAGCTTCATTTCGGGTATTGTGACTTGTGTGTATGGTCAGAGTTGAAATTCAAGAGGTTCAGAGTTATATTGAAAGGAAAATTCTCATTTCAGAAGCCTTAAGTTGAAAAAATTGAGTAAGACTGGAATATGGAGTAAACGACCTCGGAATCAGGATCCGAAGGTTCCAGCAGGTTTGTATGGTGATTTCGGACTTGGGCGTATGTCCGGATCGGTATTTGAATAACCCGAGAGTGTTTCGGTGTATATTGTGGAAGTCAACATTTTTGAAGAAATTTCCTAAGTTTGGCTTGAAGCGCATTTCAATGATATTGATGTCCGTTTGGGATTCCGAGTCTGGGAATAGCTCCGTATGGTGATTCTGTAGTTGGGAGCACGATCAGAAGTGAATTCGGATGTCCGGAGGTCATTTTGAAGTCATTTGGCTAAAGATAGAAATTTGAAGGTTAGAAGTTTGACCGAGAGTTTGACTTTTTGATATCTGGGTCGGATTCCAATTTTGAAAGTTGGAGCAGGTTCGTAATGTCGAATATGACTTTTGTGCAAAATTTGGGGTCAATCGGACGTGATTTGATAGGTTTCGGCATCAGATGTAGAAGTTTGAAATTTCAAAGTTCATAAAGTTTGAATTTTAGTGCGATTCGAGATTTCGGCGTAGTTTGATGTGATTTGAGCCTCGAGCAAGTTTGTATCATGTTTTGGGACATGTTGGTATAATTGGTTAAGGTCCCGAGGGCCTCGGGTGGATTTCAGAAGGTTAACAAAATGAATTTCGGACAAAAGAAAGAAGAAAAAATTGCAGAAAATTTCTGCTGCATTTTTTGGACAGCAAATTGTGCGTCGAGGAGCTAACTTTGGAAGCGTATATATAATAATCTATAAGGAATCAGAAAATTTGAAAAACTTGAAAGCTGTAGATATTGAAGTCTAGGTTTCAGAACATTAAACCATTTGTCATTTGGAGGTTTTTGCAAAACGTTATGACCTATTGAAGATGGCTGGTGGGGCAGTTTCACCAGAATTTTCTGGTGCGTGGAGCCGACTTTAGAAGCTCATATCTCGGACTATATAAAGAGTTATATGGTGTACAACCTATCAAATTAAATATCTTCTAGCCTAGTTTCTAAATCTTCAAACCGTTTGTTATTTGGATATTTCTCCAAGAAGTTATGGGTGTTTTAATAGAAGGTGTTCAACAAGAGAATTTTAATAGGATGTACAACATGTGCAGCACAATTGCAAGGTACAACTAGATGAAGCAGGGGCAGATTCTTTAAACACGAATTTTGGCCATTTCTTTCATTTCTTTCATTTGGCTTGGATGATTTTGGAGAGCATTTCAAGGGGGGTTTCATCAAGCATCAAAGGTAAGTTGTTTCTACTTATTTACAAGTTAAATACAAGATTTATTACATAGATTTGATATGAGAAATTGGGGAAAATGTGGGGAAATTGCAAGGAAACCTAGAATTGATAAAATTTGATTTTAGCCATGAATTTGATCATGAAAATTGTATCAAATTGTATATTTGAGTCAGGAAAGTTATGGGTAGAATTTATCTTCGAGAAATTTCGGAATCCTGGCACGTGGGCCCGAGGGCATTTTGGTCAATTCCTTGAGCGGAGTTGGGAAATTATATAATATGAATTTTTAGTAAATATTAGAGTATTTTTTCATTGGTTTGTCGTTGTTTGGTTAGTTTGGGGGCGTTGTGCATCCATTGGAGTCGTCGGAAGGGCTTAGAAGCCGGTTATGGAACTTCGGAGCGAGGTGAGTCTCCTTTCCAACCTCGTAAGGGGGAAATGTCCCCATAGGTTCCTTATTTGTTATGTATACATGTTGTGGGGGCCGCGTACGTACCAAGTGACGAGAGTTCGTACGTGGCAACTATATTGCTATGTCGGGTAGCTTTAGGACTCACGAGCATGCCTCTATGTGCCTTATTTGTACCTTGTATGTATTGTAAGTTGTGATTGTTGTTGAGATGACATGGAAAGGTGAAATATTATGATTTCAATCCCAGTTGGTTAAAGTGGGAGTGGGACCCTATGTTGAAAAAGTCATCAGGATATGCTGGCATCAAATAGGGAGTGGGACCCTATGTTGTAAAACTCATCAGGTTATGCTAGCATCAACTAGGGCGTGGGACCCTAAGTTGGAAAGTCATCAGGTTATGCTGGCATCAACTAGGGAGTGGGACCCTATGTTGGAAAGTCATCAACTAGGGAGTGGACACCCTATGTTGGAAAGTCATCAACTAGGGAGTTGAGACCCTATGTTGAAAATCATCAACTAGGGAGTGGAGACCCTATGTTGGCATCAGGTTATGCTGGCATCAACTAGGGAGTGGGACCCTATGTTGGAAAGTCATCAACTAGGGAGTTGAGACCCTATGTTGAAAATCATCAACTAGGGAGTGGAGACCCTATGTTGGCATCAGGTTATGCTGGCATCAACTAGGGAGTGGTGACCTTATGTCGGCATCAACTAGGGAGTGGAGACCCTATATTGGCATCGAGTTATGTCGGCATCAACTAGGGAATGGGGACCCTACGTTGGCATCAACTAAGGAATGGAATATTCTATGTTGGCATCGAGTTATGTCGGCATCAACTAGGGAATGGAGACCCTACGTTGTCATCAACTAAGGAATGGAATATCCTATGTTGGCATCGATTTATGTCAGCATCAACTAGAGAATGGAGACCTTACGTTAGCATCAACTAAGGAATGGGATATCCTATATTGGCATCGAGTTATGTCGGCATCAACTAGGAAATGGGGACCCTACGTTGGCATCAACTAAGGAATGGAATATCATATGTTGGCATCGAGTTATATCGGCATCAACTAGGGAATGGAGACCCTATGTTGGCATCAACTAAGGAATGTAATATCCTATGTTGGCATCGAGTTATGTCGGAATCAACTAGGGAATAGAGACCCTACGTTGGCATCAACTAAGGAATGGAATATCCTATGTTGGCATCGAGTTATGTCGGCATCAACTAGGGAATGAATACCCTACGTTGGCATCAACTAAGTAATGAAATATCCTATGTTGGCATCGAGTTATGTCGGCATCAACTAGGGAATGGAGACCCTACGTTGGTAACAACTAAGGAATGGAATATCCTATGTTGGCATCGAGTTATGTTGGCATCAACTAGGTAATGGAGACCCTACGTTGGCATCAACTAAGGAATGGGATATCCTATGTTGGCATCGAGTTATGTCGGCTTCAACTAGGGAATGGAGACCCTACGTTGACATCAACTAAGGAATGGAATATCCTATGTTGGCATCGAGTTATGTCGGCATCAACTAGGGAATGGAGACCCTACTTTGGCATCAACTAAGAAATGGAATATCCTATGTTGGCATCGAGTTATGTTGGCATCAACTAGGGAATTGGGACCCTACGTTGGCATCAACTAAGGAATGGAATATCTTATGTTGGCATCGAGTTATGTCGGCATCAACTAGGGAGTGGGGACCCGTTATTGGCATCAACTAAGGAATGGAATATCCTATGTTGGAAAAGGTGTAGCTAGGGATTGGAGGCCCTCTACTACTTTAGGTTTGAATTGTTTTCAACATCATTTCTTCTTCTTATTATTTTTTGTTTTAATTATTTTCAGAAAATGAGTAAATGCGGGAAACAATTTTAGAGGAGACTTTCCTTTTTGGAGTTGTTGCTGCAAAGCCGCTTCTAGCCCTTGCACAATTTCTCTATTTTGTTGCACCTGCTTCTTGCAAGGTTGCTTTGGGGTTACAACTGCTTTCCTGTTCCCTTCAAAAAAAGAATAATTTGTCAGTTTGAAATGGTGGTTGGTTTTGCGGCCTTGATTATTTCAACCGCTTGATCTCGGCCCGTCATTTTGACGAAGATCTCAACCGTTTGCTTACTTGCTGGGGATTGATTTCATTTCTAACCCTGGAGACCTTGGATTTTTCAGACTTTTCCATGGCGGTTGGTCGCGTGGGACCCAACCTTTTGACTTTATTTTGCCTACGTCTTTCACTTGTGACTTGTTTTTCTTTTCTTCAATTTTTTTTTTGCTTTGGAGCATTGGGGGAACTTTTGGCTCCTCAAACTTTGCTGCAACGGCTAGTCGCGTGGGACTTAACCTTTTCCAACTTTATTTCGCCTTCATCGGCCTTTCATTTCTGGCTTCTTTCTTCCAACTTTAATTCTAGAGCATTTGGGGTATTTTGGCTTTTCAAACCTTGCCGAGACGGTTAGCCACGTGGGACTCAAACTTTTCAACTTCATTTTCCTTTATAGACACTTCAATTTGATTTTCTCCTTCCAAGAGTTTTGAGTTTGAAGAATCGACTGCCATGGCCAGTCAAGGTTGACTTGATGTCCCTGACGAGGCTGGGTGCCTTTTTGCATACTAGCTCATATCAAATAAGAACCTGATAATCAATCTTGCCATCCTTTCTCTGCCTTAGTTTCGGAACAGAGTTAGACCGAAAGGGATTCAAAGAAAAATAAATAATGGAATGGACAATGAATTTAAACAAGAGGTATACCTTTCAGGTAAAGGAAAGACGGACTTATCTGGAGTACATGCTGACTTCAATGAACATGGCATACCTCTTTGACTGGATGCCCGATCTGTGTAAGCCGTCTGACTTTCTGAAATCCATCATAACTTATACCTCGAGATTTAGAAACCTTACCCCGGATTGTGTCCATTTTAGTGGCCAATTATCCTCTCTTTAGATCAGTGGTGCCCTTTGCGGGTTTTCACCGGCTAACCACTCTCATTTCTCTTCTTATTATCGCCTTGAAGTGCTCTTTGTGAATTTTCACTAACAAGATTCTCTCATTTTTCAGTTTTTCTACTTACTGTCGCCTCACGGTGCCCGTGTAGGTTTTCACCAATAAGACTTTCTCATTTTATTTCTCTCATTTGATTGTATCGGATCCAAGTAATTGTATCCTCCAATTTTGGACATCTTTACCGATTGATCGGAAGGACTTGAACAGGATTTGGGGTAAAAATAATTTGGATTGAATTACAACTTTGGAACCTTTCAGGTGAAACCTTCGCCGAATCATTGTAACTTCTGCCTCAGTATCAACTTTTGGGGGAATTTGGATTTTTATTTTGGTGTGACTGAACCCCAGAGAGAGGCTGCCTACGTATTCTTTCGGAATCAAGTCGAACATAGTTCAGGCAACTTTTGTTTTTGTTTTTGATTTTTGATTTTGTTGTTTTTTTTTCGTTTTTCCTTTCTTTTCCTTTTCCTTTTTTTCACTTTTTAATTTTTTTCTCTTTTTTTTTTCAATAACACTTTCGGTTTCCAAAGAGGGTAATCAAAGAAAAGTAAACGACTCAAAAGGTTTGCAAAAGGGTTAATGGTGTTTGGGTAGAGAGAATGAAAGCCTTCGTCATCCCAACCGGAGAACATTTGATAATATATGGAGGATCAAACATAGTATCTTTTGACTGCACCTGTAACGACCCGACCGGTAATTTAGAGAATTTAAACTCCGTTCAGTGGCGCAAGGTCATGAACAGCTTCACATTGGTTGTACCGACCTGCGTGCATGGTTGGGTTCAGTTACCGAATAATCCAGAGTCGAATTGGGAGGCAAATTTCAATTATTGAAGCTTAAGTGATGCAAGTTGACCGAAGGTTTGACTTTTGAGTAAACGGCCTCGGAATGAATTTTGGTTAATGTCAACAGCTTTGTATGATGATTTTGTACTTAGGCGCGTGTCCGGAATTGGTTTTGGAGGTCCGTAGAGTGATTTGAGGTAATTTGGCGAAAGTTAGAATTTCGGCGATTCCGGCCGATAGGTGAAGTTTCGATATCAGGCTCGGAATGGAATTCCGAGAATGACTGTAGTTTCGTTGTGTAATTTATGATTTTTCTGCAAAATTGCACGTCATTCCAAGTGGATTGATAGGTTTCGACGCGAGTTTTGGAATTTGAAGTCTTGAAAATTTATAAGTTTGATTTTCGGGTTGATTCGTCGTTTTAGTGTTATTTTATGTGTTTTGAAACATCGAGCGAGTCCGTGTTAGGTTATATGACTTGTGTGTGTGGTTGGACGGGGTTCTGGGGGCCTCGGGTGTGTTTCGGATAGGCTTCGGGCCAAATTTCCTCATTTTTCCATTGCTGATAGCTTTCTTCTGGTTTCCTTCTATGCGATCGCAGGGAGGTAGTCGCGATCGCATAGCATTGCTTTGACCTGCCCAGTTTTCGTTCAACGCAATCGCATACACACGTTCGCGATCACAGAAGCATATTTTCCTCTTCTTCGCGATCGCATCTTCACAAATAGCGTTCGCATAGTGTTCCAGCAGGGGCACCAGATTTTCTTTTCTACGCGATCACATTCCTTGCTTCGCGATCGCGTAGTGTAGCGTTGGGGGCAACAAATAACTCCTTATATGCGATCGCATTTGTACCTTCGCGATCGCATAGAACATTTTCTTGGCCATAGACGTTTTCCTCTACACGATCGCATAGAATTTTACGCGATCGCGATGCTTTAAATCTGGGCAGAACAATTTATAATTAAAAAAATCGGGGTTTCATAACACATTTTGACTTCTAGAGCTCGGTTCTTGGCGATTTTTGATGGTTTTTTCACACAAATCGAATGGGTAAGTGTTCTTTCACTGGAATTAAACATATTCCATGAATTAATCCTTGTTTTTATCATTTAATTTGTGTTTTGGGTTGAGGAAATTGTGGGTTTTGAAAGAAAATTTCTAAAATGAAAAATCATGATTTGAAAGACCAAATGGTATTGGAATTGGACAAATTTTGTATGGCTGAACTCGCATCGGAATGGGTAATCGGATTTTATACAATTTATCGAGTTCCGAGATGCGGGCCCGAGGGTCGATTTTTATAAATTTGTAAAGATTGAAACTTTATTATTCGGAATCATTCCTTATACGATTTATGTGTGTTTTGAAGTTGTTTTGGTTGATTTTGAGCCGTCCGGAGGTCTTTCCCCCCGAGAATTCCATTTTTGAGTATTGGGTTGTCGTCTTTGAGGTAAGTATCTTGCCTAACCTTGTGTGGGAGAATTTCCCCTTAGGATTAGAGTCTTCTATGTTGATTGTAGCCCGTGTACGCGAGGTGACGAGTATGTACCCGAACTTAATTGCAAATAGGTTGGCCTTTTAGGATTCTTAGGTCCTTATACGCTTGTGTATGAAGTTGGTATTGTGACTGCATTCTTGAATGCTAATTTCATTATTTCCATCTTAAATTGGACTTACTTGCTTTTAGATCCCTCTTGTTGTTATTTGATCTTAATTGACTTAACTGAGTATTTTACCTCCTTTACTAGCATGCTATATTTTATTCTTAAACTACCTAATTGACTAGAATTAGTATTACTTGCCCTACAATTGTTTAACAGTAATTGGAATATCTATATGTTGGTGACTAGCATGCCCAGGAGTCGTATATTGTGATTTATATGGTTTTCCCTTAAGTGCTACTTAGGTTTAGTTAGATAAGTATACATGTTGATGGTATTTCCTTGGTGTTGCCTATTACTGAGCATTTGTTCAAGCTGGGTTTTATTCTGTGAAGCTAATTGTTTAAGCGAGATTGGTTATAGTTATGCTCCCTTGCAAAGATGATTTGGTTTCTTATTGTTGAACTGAATATTGTGGATATGTTGTCATGTCTTGTTTCTCTCTGGTTAAGCCGTGTTCTTTACGCTCATTATTTCCTTTCGGTGGTTATTTCTCGTGAATGAGTTCGACTGTGCTGGTGACTTAAGTTCTTGATTTGATTGGCCGTCACACATAGCATTTCTATCTTTTGTTGCCTTGTTAGTGTTGTGGCGATGTACGATGTTTCTTTCTTGTTGTGGTTGCTATTTCTGTACTGCATTGCATATTTAAATTGGGACTACATACGAGATTATGGGAGCTTTCCCCCTGTACTACATTGCATATTTAAATTGGGACTACGGACGTATTCCGGGAGCTTTCCCCCTGTACTGCATTGCATATTTAAATTGGGACTACGGACGTATTCCGGGAGCTTTCCCCCTGTACTGCATTGCATATTTAAATTGGGACTACGGACGAGATTCCGGGAGCTTTCCCCCTGTAGTGCATCGCATATTTAAATTAGGATTACGGACGTATTCCGAGAGCTTTCCCCCTGTACTGCATTGCATGACAAATTCTGAGTTACGGACTAATTTTCGGTTGTTTTATCATTGAGGAGAATTGGATCGAAAGATATATATATATATATATATATATTAAAAAGCATTTGTCTTGCAGAAAAATGATATTTGAAAGAGCAGTTACTGGGAAAGTATATTCGAACACCATGTATTTTGAAGGAACTATGTTTTAAAGATTTCCCTTTACAAAAATATATATAAATATACATTCAGAGAAAGTATGTTTCAAAGAAAATTTCTCTATTCCGAAATGATTATACCTTTAAAGCTTTCGATATAAACTCACGATTTAAAGGTTTTCACTTGAAGGTTTGACTAGTTTTATTGAGTTTATTGCCTAAGGCCTGATGTGAATAAATCGATGCAGTGTTGAGTTACTAGTATTTTTATTGTGTTGTGATTCCTGACATTTGGCTTGCATTCTGTCCATCCTCCTTGCGTATTTCTATTATGCTGTCCGTTGATTTATTTGTTGTAATTTCCTCCGCATTATTTTTGTCATACCGTTAATTATATCAAAGAATCTTTAGATAGATGTTATGTTTCGGTCATTTTATATTCATGCCTTTTTACTTATTAGACCAGTGGTGTCTTGACTAGTCCTCGTCACTACTTCACCAAGGTTAGTCTTGATACTTACTAGGCACCGTTGTGGTGTGCTCATACTACACGTTTGCACATTTTTGTGTGCATATCCAGGTATTTATTGTTAGTAGTTGTGCAGATTCATTGCCGAGGAGACTCAAGGTAAACCTGCTGCTGCGTTCGCAGGCTTCGGAGTCACCTTCCTGTTTTTATTCAATTGTACTCCCTTAATTCTGAATAGTTGTTATTAGGAGTTATAGAAAGATCTCATAGAGCTTATGACTTGTATTACCGGTTTTGGAAAATTATAAATGCTGTCAAGATTTACATATTGAGACTGTGATATTTCCTTTATTATTGTTGTTGTTCAGTGAAATGTTAGGCTTACCTAGTCCTTGAGACTAGGTGCCATCACGATACCCAACGGAGGGAAATTTTGGTCTTGACAGCACCTGCGTTGACCTTTGTTTCAGGGATATTTTCTTCGATGTACCCCAAGTTCTTAAACACCTGCGTTCCACAAACAATGCTTAACAGACCCAGAAACGCTAAGCCAAGGGGGAGAAATTGAATGCTTGTAAAATATCTCTTGCACTCCTATTTCCTTTCCTCTTTTTTGTTGAAGTTTCTTAGTATTTTCAAATCTTAATGAAATTTTTTCGATTTTTTGGACACGTCTATGTTTCTTCTGAGAAACTTTTCAGATTATTTGGCTAAGTGAGGATAAGTAGAGTATGAGAGGCATGAAAATTGGGTCAGTATTTTCAGATCTCCTTCTTCCGTCTTTACTGAATGAGAGTCTGGTTAGAATCGGGAGGTCTTCTTCTTGAGAAGATCAAGAGGGAAATTGGAGATGGAGGGTAACGGCTAGGGTTGTTGGTGGGGAAACGATCTGGTTCGAGAGAGGGGAATGCAGGCGCCGTTAGGTCTTCTTTTTTTTGGTAGGGATCTGATTTCTAGGTCTCTAGGGTTTTTTCCAAAATAGGAAGGTCTGATCATTATGTTAGAAAATGGGGTTTTTAAAGGGAGGGGGATCCGGTTGGGCCAGTTAGGGAATGGGCTTGGCAGGTATTGGGCCGAAATAAGGCAATTTGGCCCAGTTTGTTTGAAGACTTGGCCAACATTTCTCTTTCTTGTAATTCCATTTTGATTTCAAATTCTACCTAATTAAATCCTAAATTAAAACCTAACTTTAATCTAATTAGCAAAAATTAATTCTATTTTATTTATTAAAAATAAATATATTTTGTTTGATTTTTACGTATTAACTCTAACAATTAAAGAATAACTAATTCATAAAAATACAAATTAAACCTAAGATGGCATGAAATAAAAATGTGAGAATTGTTTATGATTTTTCTATGATTTTAAAATATTAAACATGCATGAAAATGCAACTAAATGCATATAATAAATTTAAAAGAAAATTCTATAAATTCAAAAACAAATAGGAAAAAACTCTTTTTTTGTGAATTTTGTAGGAATATTTCTGTAGGGAAAAAATTAGGTGCTCACAACAGGCATACGATGCAGGCGAATAATCTCTCTAAGATAGATCCGAACCAAGTACTCAGAGGTGTAGGAAGTCATGACCAGAATGAAATGCACAGACTTGGTTAATCTATTGATAATAACCCAAACATTGTCAAATATCCTCAAGGTCCATGGAAACCCTACCATAAAATTCATAGTGATATGCTCCCACTTCGACTCTGATATATCTTATCTCTAAATTAAACTGCCCCGTCTCTAATGCTTATACTTGACCTGGTGACAATTCAAATAACGTGCCCAACAATGTCTTCTTCATCCTATCCAACAGTAATGCTGCTTCAAATCATGATACATCTTTATAGCACTTGGGTGCATAGAGCATCGCGAATTGTGAGCCTCTTCGAGAATTAACTCCCTCAAACCATCCAAATTAAAAAACGCAGATCCGACCTTGAAGTCTCAATACACCATCATCACCAATAGTCACCTCCTTAGCATCACATGTTGCATTGTATCCTTAAGGACAAGCAAGTGGGGATCATCATACTAACAAACCTTAATGCACTCAAACAATGATGAATGTGATACAACACAAGAAAGGACCCTACCAGGCTCTGAATTATCCAATCTCACCAACAAATTGGCAAAGGTTTGAATATCCATGGCTAAAGGCCTCTTCGTAGTTGGAATGAAGGCCAAAATTCCAATGCTCTTTGCCTTTCTACTCAAGGCACCTGCTACCATATTAGCCTTATCTGATGAAAGCTCCAACAATCTCTGCTACCTGAAGTTCAAATATTTCTGTTTAAACAAATGGTGGAGACTTCGATGATCCATATACACCTCACAATACATGCCAGATAAGTAATCTCCAAATCTTGAGCTCGTGTACAGTAGTTACTAACCCAAATCGTGCACCAAATAGTTCTTCTCATGGGAATTCAGCTGGTGTGATGCATAGGAAATCACCCTATCATCATTCATCAATACACATCGAAGACCAACCCGTGAAGCATCACAATAGATTGTGTACAACCATGATCCTGAAAGCAACACCCAAATTGAACCATAGTCAAACAATCTTGAGCCTCTAAAAGCTTTCCTCACACTTGTCAGACCATCTGAAAGAAGCACCTTTCTGAATTAACTTAGTCAATGGGGTTGCAATAGATGAAAACCCGTCCAGAAAGTGACGATAATACCCAACCAAGCTAAAGAAATTCCTCATCTTAGTAGTGGTAGAAGGTTTGGGCAAACTTTAATCTACTTTATTCTTCTTCAGACCACCTTGATGCCATCATTAGATATCACGTATCCCGAGAATGCCACTGATTTTAACCAAAACTCACACTTGGAGAACTTAGCATACAACTTTTTCACCCTCAAAATCTAAAGCATAGTCCTCAAATGTTGCTTGTGCTTCTCAGCAATGCGGGAATATACAAAGATATCATCATGAACACAATGACCAAAGAATCCAAATAAGGTTGGAACACATTGCTAATCAAATGCATGAAAGCTGCTGGGGAATTAGTCTAACCATTATACTCACTGAAAACTCATAATTCTCATAACGAATTTTGAAAGTCGTCTTAGGAATGTTTGTAGCCTTGATATTCAATTGGTGATACTCCCATCTCAAGTTAATCTTTGAGAACAACCTAACACCCTGAAGCTGATCAAATAAGTCATCGGTGTGAGGCAATATATACTTGTTCTTGACGGTCACCTTGTTCAATTGCATGTAGTCATAACACATCCTCGTCGAGCCATCCTTCTTCTTTACAAATAACATGGGTGCACCTCATAGTGATACACCAGGCCTGATGAACCTTTTATCAAACAATTTGCATTTGTTCCTTCAATTCCTTCAACTTTACATAAACCATGCGATACAGTGGAATAGATATGGGCGGAGTGTCCGGCATAAAATCAATACCAAAATCAATATTGCTATCGGATCGCATGCCCGGTAAGTCTATAGGAAAAGTATTTGGAAACTACCTCACTACTGGAATCGACTCAACAGTAGGAGTATCAACACTAACATTTCTAACAAAGGATAAGTACGCCAAATACCCCTTCTCAACTATTTGCTGAACCTTCAGAAATGAAACCACTCCACTAGAACTAAGCCCAATATAACCTATCTATTCCAAACTTGGGAACCCCAGCATGATCAATGTCACGGTCTTAGCGTGACAACCAAGAATAGCATGGTACGCGGATAATCAATACATACCAAAAATCACATTAAAGTCCACCATACTAAGAAACTGGAGATCAACAGTGATCTCATAGACCCCAACGGTAACTAAACAAGACTGATACACCCCATACACCATAATAGAGTCACCAACAGGTGTAGATATAAGAACATTGATATCAAGAGAACTACAAGGCAAATCCAAATGTGATGCAAAGTACGATGACACATAGGAATAGGTAGAATCGGGATCAAAAATAACTGATGCATCTCTGTGACAGACCGAAATAATACCTGTAATAACTACATCAAAAGCCTTTACCTTGGGTCTAGCTCAAAATGCATAACAATAGGCATGACCTCCACCCGACTGACCTCTACCTCTGAGACACCCCCTAACTGCATGAGCTCCCCTTCTAACTGTTGGGGCCGATGGTGTAACAATTAGAACTTGATTTATTGCCTGAGAACCCTAATGTCTTGTGCCTCTACCACACCTAGGGTAATCCCTCTTGATAATCCCTACCTCTCCACACTCAAAACAACCTCGAGTTAAGAATGACTAGTGAATTTGACACTGCCTTCAATAAACTGAGTACCAGCTAGAAGAACCCTTGACTAAAGGAGTGCAGTAAGAACTCTTCTCTTGTAATGTGCTAAATGAAGACTAAACTGGAATGCCACGAGAGGGCTGATAAGCTGAAAGAACTGGCTTGCTTGGATGCCATCTTCTATGAATAATCCCTACCTCCAAACGAGGTACCACTAAAACTGCTAGAATGTTGGGGCCTTTTTCCCCTCATCACCATGGCCTCCCTACTCTAACCTTGGATGCGCCCAATCATGCGCATTATATCCACAGCCTTAAGTAATGTAGTACCAGTCTTCTCCTCCCTAGACATAGCAATCTTGATACCAAAATTCAACCCCTCAATGAACCTCCTCACCTTCTCAACCTCAATGGGGACCAGAGCCGCCGCATGTCAAGATAAATCAGTATATCTCATCTCATACTCGGTCACAAATAAATAACCCTGCTGAAGCTGCTCGAACTAGCTAGGCATCTCATCCCTTTTTCATCAGGGGAATGAACTTCTATAAGAAGAGATGTAAAAACTGACTCCATGTGAGTGGAAGTTACCCTGCTGGTCTGTTACGCTCATATGACTGCTACCACCTCTTGGTTGGACCCTTAAGCTAAAAAGTAGTGAAATTGACCCCATTCGACTCCACCAAAACCAAGATTTCGCAGAATCTCCTGAAAACCATCTAAGAAATCATGTGCATCTGCCAAAGGATCACTATTAAAATATGGAGGACCCACCTTTCTAAACCGACCAAAGCTCTTCTGCTCCACCTCAGACATAGCAACCTCCACTACTGGCCTAAAAGCAACCAGGTAAGGATGTCCCCAAATCGGTTCTACTCCTAGTGTTTGATAAACAGTAGCAACATTGTCAGGAGTGTGATTAGCGGGATTCTATTCCCCTCCCCCGATCTAAGAAGTAGTTGGTTCCATAGGAAGCACTCTACCAAACCCTCCACAAGACCAACTAAATGAACAAGAGCATCCTAAAATATTGGGTAGCAATAAAGTCCTATGGAACCTGAGCTAGTACAACTGGCTTACCCTGATCAAAAACCTGCTCCTCAATCGGAGCTACTAGTGGCTGCTCTAGCAGGGGCTCTAATTGTGGCACGTGCTCCACCCATGCCTCTGCCTTGGCTTTGACTTCTTGCGGCCCTAGCCTGAGGTGATGGCGCATGCTCAAGTGCTCCCAATGAAATGTCTTCTCACAATCTACGAGAGAATAGAAAGAAAAGGCTTCAAACTTCGGATCAATAAAGTTGCACAATAAAGAAAGAAAGAAACGAAAGTTTTCTAACATCCTATAGCCTCTCGGAGATAAGTACAAGTGTCCCGTACCGATCCACAAGACTCTACTAGACCTTCTCGTGACTCGTGCGGCCTACATTACCTAAAGCTATAATACCAGTGACATATTATAAATAAAGATAGAAATAGTCGAAAACAACAACAATATCTAATATAGCCATAACACAGCCTAAAAACGGCCTATACAGTACAATCCCTAAGACTAGGTGGCACAAGTACAAAAGTAACTACACAAATAGAATAAGTCTGTAAATATAACAAAGCTCTCTCAAATACAAATAAAGAGTAAATAGTAAAGGAACAGGGACTCGGGCACTGCCAAATGAATCCATAGAGTGCAGCTCACCTTGAGTCACCGATGATACCGCCTAAGCACAACGGGAGGCTTCGCCAGCACCAACTTGAGGATCTTCATAAAAGTTGTGCAAAAGCGTATTATGACTACACCACAATTGGTACCCAGTAAATATCAAGTAACCTCGAAGAAGTAGTAGCGAGGTTAGATGCATTACAATACTTACAACATACACACACACACACACAAAACTAAAATAGTAGGTGACCTCATGAATAATAAGAATCAAAGAAATCAACAGTCGAAAGATATTAAGTATGCTTTATCAGTTTACAAAAGATAATCATAACGATGTCCAGGTATAGTATTAAAAAATGACACGCTCAAATAACAGGGTCGGGGATCCCAACTAGCATATAGGGATTTCAAGTAATAATTTCTATATAAATGAATACATCTAAGTGAGTCAAAAATATATATGCATGCTCAAACCAGTATAAGGTCCATGTACCCTGATACACAATCCATGTATCACAAAAATCCAACACAAAATTCATGTATCGACAAGTCCATATATCAACAACGCTCATAGGGATCAAAATAACATGGTTAATAACCTCACTCCGAAGGGACGAATCCAAATCCAAGCGCAAGAAGCGATTTTAGCTCACTCATAATAAAATATTATATCATCATGTCTTGTGTGCCATAACCATGTTTCATCTCCACGCCTTACCTTCCGTGCCAAAAATCCTCAATCCAAATCAAGTTTCCACATACAAAATTGATGTTTTAGACTTCAATACTACACAATATTATAAGTTAATTGTGCAGTACCCAATTTTCGAGTGTTATCTAATAAGAAGAACCTGGTTCTTCTTAGTATACTACTTACTATTGTTTGCGGAATAATAAAGCAGTAATAGTAAAGATACAGGAATTTTTACGTGGAAAACACCTGCCTCAAAAGGTGAAAAAACCACGACCTACTCCTCAGTAGGATTTGCTCAAACTCTTCACTAAACCTCTGAGCCAAAACAGACTTACAAAATAAACTCTTTTGTAATCCTAGGACTAGCTCTAATTCTCTTTGTATCAACTAGCCTCTAGCTAATTTCTACAGATTTCAAGCTAACTCTAACTTGAACAATGTGTACCTATTACAATTTGCTTCTAAGAAAGCTGATAAGATACAATATTGAAACTCCTACTACAATCAACTAGACTCATTACACAAACAATGGAATGGAATTGTTTCTTCTAGTTGAACTGTAGCCTTTGTATCGCACGACAATTCTTCTTGAAAATATCTCTGGGACTTTTGCTTCAGATCTTGATTCACTTTAGTACTTGTACGTCACTTGTTTTAGCAGTAATACATTGAGTATTGATAGAGTCCGTTTGTTGAGTCCATGATTCAATTCTGATCCAACTCTTCCTTGGTAAACGAGTTTGATTGTAACTCAACTTACTTCCTCTATTTCTGTCTTAGCTGAAATCAACTTCTGACATCTTTATCAGTTTTCAACCTTTTTGTATTAGGAGACATTCTCTTAGTTCTTTGATACTCAACAATCACTGATATCTCCTAGACTTGTACGATTCTTGTGCCAACTGCTTCGTTCAGATGTATCTACTCTGATGGACCTGGTTCAACTTGTCACTATCTGTCAATCTTCAAAACCCATTCAGTGACATGGGCCAACAAATTCTCCCTTTTTGATGATGAGAAACTCTGTGCTTTTATCCTGTATACACATTCAACACTTTGTATATTTTTGAGCATTAATCATCAAGAACCAGGTTCATTAGGTTATAAATATCACTTTAAAAAATTTTGAACAACACATCACATCTTCCCCCTTTTGGCATCATCGAAAAGTTGCAAAATGATACTTACCAGTTATTAATTCCTACTCATGGCCAATTTAGGCAACTGCAGGTGCAAACATGATTAATCAACACAAGAAACCAAAAATGTAAGCTAAATTAGAAATTAAGACATTTTTAAAACAACAAGGTTTCATTGATGTGATGATCAGCACCAAAACAGATAAAAATCAAGAACAACCAAAACATGAGCAAGAAAGAAAAAATCTGAAACTAAAAACAGGTAAACATCCCAAACTGGGTCATAGATGGTATAGGAGGGGGTGGCACTGGACATTCCTAAGGCTGGGGTGGTGTAGAAGAGGCTGGATTCTTGGTTTGGAGAAGAGACAGCATTGGGTGTAAGACACCCTCGTTTTTCTCCTTCTCCTTGGCTAATTCAGCTTTGAGAGCATCACGCTCAGCTTCCACCTCAACTAAGCGAGTCTTCAATCGAAGGATCTCCATATCCTTTTGCTCGCTTTCCTGCACCAGAGTACGGACCTTGTTGTTGACTGGTTTCTTTCGAGATGAACCAGGTTCATCTGCCGGGGCACTGACAGTGTAATCACATGACAGCAAAGTGTCCTTCCCAAAGAAATCCTTTGCAGTAGCCATTTCAGCCTTCTTTGTGGGAACTACAAAATGAGCAAGAACTGCAGTCAGGATAAAGCCATAAGGAATTGCATGGGCCTTGGTGCCATTCACCACTCTGTCCAAAAGCTGAATGATTAAAGATGGCCAATTGATCTGCTTGCTTATGTACAGGCACTCCATGAGTGTTAGATCCATGTAGTTGGCAATGTGCCTGCGTTCTTGTCTGGGCAGCAGAAATTTAATTACAAACTCAAAGAACAGCTTGTGTTCAGGCTTCATCTCGCTTTTGTACACAGCCCTGGGTTCAGGCTCCTCTTCATTGTCACAAAGAATCTGGTGATACTGATAGCTGAGGACATTCCATCTAATCAAGGCCATCTCTGCCTTGTATAGTCGTCATAGCACTCAGATGGAATGTCTAGAATGACTCCCAGTTCTTGAGCATCAAAGGAGACTTCAACTCCCTTGACCAATGAGGTAACCCGGCCTCCAATCACTGTTGCATTCCCCATGAACTCCACAATTGCATTCCTGACCAGCCTGCCTTCCATGCGAAGGACCATGTCCTTCCAGCCTTGCGCTGCCAAAAAATCCACTAAGTACCTCATACCCGGCTCCCTCAAATCCTTCAGTAACTTTCCCTTCAAGATATGTCTCTTGCCAAACATGGCAACTCTGTCAGTCGACACTTCTCCAACCTCCTTCTCTTCATCTCCACTCCATTCAGGATCATCATCCTTCTCAACAATCTGAACTGTCTTCTTTGACTTTACTTTAGACCTTGTCCTCGTAGATGTACTCGCAGTGGTAGAAGACACAGGTGCTGACTTCTTTGTGGAAGTCTTAGCCTTTTTGGTCTTGGGTGTCTTGATCACCACTGGAGAAACCTCCTCTTCTTGTTGGACCAGGTCCAACACCTCATCATCAGCAAAAGCCTCAACAGGCTCCCCCACTTTCGCTTTCCCTTTCACTGCCTTCTTTCTTTTGCTCTCTTGCAGAGANCCCAGTTTCTTCAGTCTCTCAGCAAAAGTTTCTTCCCCAGAAGAAACGCGTTCATCTATCTCCTTCATTAGCTTCTCCAACCCAGCATCAGCTTCCTCAACTTCATTAGTTCCCCCTATCACCATGACATCATCTTCAAGATTTTCAAGAATGGGGCCACAAATTTCAAGTGTGGTACCATCCTTACCAGATCCCCTCACACCTGCATCTCCCTTGTTCTCAAGAATTTTCCCAGTTTTTCTTTGCCTACTTGGGACTTCCACATCCACCACACACCCCACCAGCACAAATCTATTTTCAGAATTTAACACAGAGGTAACTTTAGTATTACCTTTCTCAGCACTGGACGAACCAGGTGCATCATCTTCATGTGCTGATTTGAACGATTCACTGGACGAATTTGGTTTGAGTTCTTCTTCAGCCTGTAATAAATCTTCCAAGAACTTTGCTCGTGAACCTGAAGCCATAGATTTGCGTGCAAGAACCTTGACACGACGGGGTTTGGGGGCTGGGGTAGGGTTTTNGAATCAGACTCATATACTCCTTCATCGTAGTCACGATTTTGAGAATCAGATGAAGCAGACGACATGGTTTTAAATTTTAGAGAGAAAAAGATGAGAGGGCAAAAGGCAGTAGAGATTTGAGTGTTGAGTGACTTGAACAAGGTTTGTCTATTGCTTTATTCACAATGGGTAATGATGGCCTATTTATAGCTTATGGCTGGGGTGATTACAATGGAAGTGTATTAACACAAGTAGGATACTAATCGATTAAGGTCTGTCAGTGATTGGACATTGATTAGACCGTTTCTTTCCCCCTAAAACTAGGCTAATTTAATGTGACGGAGCTTCTTGAAACTGGTTCATTATTTGGGTAAGTACGAGAATTTGAACTGAACCATAATGGATAGAGTCATGCTCATGTATGACTGTACTTGAATTAATACATGTATGGAGATGAGAACGTACCTTGTCAGTCACTTAAACCAGCATGGATGAACCAGATTCATCCTATTAAAAATCTTTATTTTGCCTCAATTCACAAAAATAGAGAAACATCATTAGCAACTAGGGAATCATATTAATACATGGCAGAAGAGTATGGCAATAAAGACATAGTACTGAGCAATGATTAATCTGATTAAGTACCTAATTAAAATTTCTAGCAAGAAAACTTCCCTTTTTTTTTCTCTTCAAGTTTTTCCATTTTTTTTTCATTTTGTTTTTTTTTTTCAATTAGGTGATCTTAATCATCCCTAATTCAAGCTTGTTTCTCTCATAATACTCCCTACTCAATGCTTTGGTAAATATATCAGCAATTTGACGATCAGTAGCACATAATTCGATTGAGATCATCCCCTTTTCATAGTTATCCCTCAGGAAATGGTGCCTAACATCTATGTGCTTAGTTCTCTTGTGATGAACCGGGTTCTTAGTCATACTAATTGCACTAGTGTTATCACAGTAAATAGAAATGCATCCCATATCTATACCAAAGTCCAGGAATTTTTGCTTGATCCATAGCAACTGGGCACAACAAGAGGTTGCAACCATATATTCAGCCTCAGCAGTAGACAAGGCTACTGAATGTTGTTTCTTGGTGGCCCAAGAGACAAGGCAGGAGCCCAAAAAGTGAGCCATGCCTGAAGTACTTTTCCTGTCAACCAGGAAACCTGCATAATCAACATCAGCATATCCTACAAGGTCAAAATTACTACCTTTAGGATACCAAAGGCACAAATCAGTGGTGCCCTTCAGATATCTCAAAATTCTTTTTACTGCAGTGAGATGGGACTACTTTGGATTGTCTTGAAACCTAGCACATAGTCCCACAATGAACACAATATCAGGTCTACTTGCAGTGAGATATAGTAGAGACCCAATCATCCCTCTGTACGTCTTCTGATCAACGGATGAACCAGGTTCATCCACATCTAATTTTGTAGCTGTGGCTATTGGGGTATCTATCTCCTTTGAATCTTCCATTTTGAACTTCTTGAGGAGTTCTCTCACATACTTCTGTTGATGAATCATTGTTCCATGTGGAGTTTGTTTGATTTGCAGACCTAAGAAAAAGGTTATCTCACCCATCATACTCATTTCAAACTCACTCCCCATTAATGTAGCAAATTCCTTGCTGAGCTTCTCAGTTGTTGCCCCAAATATGATATCATCAACATATATTTGTACAATCAGAAGATCTTTTCCCTTTTCCTTTAGGAACAAAGTACCTTCTATTTTGCCTCGTTTGTACCCATGTTCCAGCAGGAAATTTTACAATCTCTCGTACCAAGCTCTAGGTGCTTGCTTGAGACCATAGAGAGCCTTGTCAAGTTTATATACATGATCAGGTGATTCTTTGCTTTCAAAACCAGGAGGCTGTTTTACAAATACCTCTTCCTTCAAATAGCCATTGAGAAAGGCACTCTTGACATCCATCTGATGCAGAGTGAATTCCATGTGTGCAGCAAATGCAATAAGAAGTTTGATTGCCTCCAATCTTGCCACAGGAGCAAGGGTCTCATCATAATCAATTCCCTCTTCTTGGATGTATCCTTGAACAAACAGTCTTGCCTTGTTTCTTGTAACAGTTCCATCCTCATCGAGTTTGTTCCTGAAGACCCACTTGGTGCTAATTATTGATCTGTCCAGTGGCCTGGGTACCAAGTGCCATACTTGACTTCTCTCAAATTGATTCAGCTCTTCTTGCATGGTAGTTACCCAGTCAGCATCTTTCAGGGCTTCATCAATGTTCTTTGGTTTAATCAAGGATAGAAATGCATCAAACGCACACAGATTTTTCAAGGAGGATCTAGTTTTGATTCCAGATCTCAAGTCTGTTATGATGTTCTCAAGAGGGTGAGAACTCTGATATCTGTGTGGTTTGAGAACCAGTTATTTACTTCTAGATTGTTCCATGTTGTCTTGTTGATGGGGAACAAGATCAGGACCAGTATTTTCATGAGGAATTCCCCTTGTCGAGTTGCGTGGGGTTGTTGAACCTGGTCCATCACCTGTTCCATATGCCATAGGTGCTTCAATGTAGTCATTGCTCCTCACCAGTCCAAGCTGCTCATCTTCTGGTTCCTGTCTCTCAGATAAAGTGTTAGTTTCATCAAAGACAACATGTACACTTTCTTCTACACACATAGTTCTTTTATTGTATATTTTATAAGCTTTGCTATGTGTAGAATATCCCAAGAACACTCCCTCATCACTTCTGGGATCAAATTTTCCTAAAGAATCTTTGCCATTATTATGCACATAACACTTGCATCCAAAAGCCCTAAGATGGGATATGTTGGGCTTTCTCCCTTTAAGTAATTCATAGGGAGTTTTCTCTACCAGAGGTCTGGTCATGCATCTATTGATAATATAACATGCAGTGTTAATTGCTTCTGCCCAGAAGCTGTGAGGTAGTTTGCTTGATAGAAGCATGGTTCTTGCCATGTCTTCAAGAGTTCTGTTTTTCCTTTCAACAACCCCATTTTGCTGTGGGGTTCTAGGAGCAGAAAAATTGTGATTCACACCATGTTCATCACAGAACTCAGCAAACTTAGCATTCTCAAACTCAGTACCATGGTCAGATCTAATGGATGCTAGTTGATGTCTTAATTGATTCTGAATCTTCTTGACAAATGAGGTGAACATTTCAAATGCTTCATCCTTAGATGCCAAGAATAGAGTCCAAGTGAACTTTGAGAAATCATCTACTAGCACCATCACATATCTCTTCCCACCTCTACTTAGAGTTCTCATGGGACCACACAGATCCATATGAACAAGTTCTAACGTCCTGGTGGTACTGATTATTTTCTTACTTTTGAAAGAATACCTTACCTGCTTCCCCCTTGCACATGCCTCACAAACCTTGTCTTCTTTGAACTTAATGTTAGTAAGCCCTACCACTAAGTCCTTAGAGACCAGCTTGTTAAGTTGAGTCAGACTTGCATGACCAAGTCTTTTGTGCCACAGGAGGGGATCACTGTCCAACACACTAAGGCAAGTGAGGTCATTGTCAGAAAGTGTGGACAAGTCAATGGCATAGATATTGTTCATTCTTTTTCCCTGCAAAACAATCTTGTCAGTAAGCAGGTTGATCACAAAACATTTTGTGGAAGTAAAAGCGACAAGGTTACCTCTGTCACACAGTTGTGACACACTGATAAGGCTATATTTCAAGCCATCTATCAGATACACATGTTCAATTGAACGTGTGTCATCTTTACCTACCTTGCCGACCCCTATTATTTCACCTTTCTTTCCGTTTCCAAAGGAGACATTTCCTCCTTTGAGGTTTTCAAGTGAAAGGAACCGTTCCTTGTTCCCTGTCATATGCTTAGAACAACCACTATCCAAAAACCAAAACTGGCTGCCTCCCTTCACTTGTACCTTCAAAAGAAATCAGGGGTTAGTTTTAAGAACCCAAACTAGTTTGGGTCCCTTTCCATGAGAGAATGGATGAATCAGATTTTTTCTGGCCCAATTTGGTAGCCAATTTTTCTTTTTAATGAATCTCTCATTTTTCTGACTGGCCTTTTCTTTTGCAGAACACTCATATTTAGAGTGGCCAGTCTTCCCACAATGGGTGCAAATTTTATTTTCAGGGAGAGTGAGATACTTGCTTTTGGGATCCCACTTAGGCAATTGACTCCCAAAACCAAGCCCTCTCCGGTTGCTACTATGATTCTCTTGGAGCCATATTAAAGCATCAGAAGACTTATTCCACTTACGTGTTCTATCAAATTCATGTTTGACTTTGCCAAGTTCTTCTTTAAGGGATCTTATCTGCTCATCTTTGGCATACATTTTATCTTAAAGTTTACCTAAGTCTTCTTCTAACTTAGCATGAGAGTGATCAACTACCTTTTTACTGGATCCTAGTCTTAACTTTAAATTTTCAGATTTTAGTTCTAGAATCTCAGTTTCGAGTGGTTGAACCTGGTTCATCAAGACAGTGTTTTTCTTTTCAGATTCACTGAACTTTATTTCCAGGTCCATGCATTTTGCTATCAGCATTGCACACTCTTTAGATAGTTGATCTTTCTCTTTAGTTGTTTCCTCAGAATCATCAATGAAGTCAAGTAGCAACTCAAAGAGTTTTTCCTTGGATAGAAACTTTATTTTTGGTTTAAGATGTGAGATACTTACCTGTGGTTCTTCATAAGTCTCCTCATCAGATTCTCCATTTTCCATGAGAGCATGATCTTCTGTCTCACCATCTTCTGATTCTTCATCTGAACTTTCCCCCCAAGCAGCAACATAGCCTTTATAGTAGTTTTCTTGGGTTGGACCAATTCCTTCTTCCTGTTCTTTCTTTTATATCTCTCCTTCCTCCATTCTACTTCCCACTAGGGGCAGTTCTTGATGAGATGATCAGGTTTTCCATACTTGTAGCATCCCTCATTAGCTGGCCTTTCAGGAGCCTTTGCCTTGTTGAAGTTTCCTCCTCTAGAGATGTCTTTCTTCATCATGAGAAAGTTTCTGAATTCTTTGGTTATCATGGCCATCTCATCATCGTCTAGATCTGCTCCCTCTGTGATCCTTAGTGCTAGACTTGTTTCCTTCTTTGGGGCATCCATTTTCATGGTCTGCCTTCTGAGTTCATAAGCAGTAAGGTTGCCAATCAACTCATCTAGTCTAAGGGTTTCCATATTTTTGGATTCCTGGATGGCAGTTATCTTGTTTTCCCAGGAGATAGGCAGATCCCTTATCAAATCTTCTCAACCTTGTCGTCTTCAAGGATGACTCTTCCAAGAGACTTGAGTTCATTAGTCAAGGTTGTGAACCTTGTGTACATCTCTTGAATTGTTTCTCCTTCTTTCATAGTGAAGTTTTCATACTGAGAGTATAGCGATGTACATGTATACCTCTTCACTTGAGTTGTTCCTTCATGAGCCACTTGTAGAGTATCCCAGATTTCCTTTGCAGTGGTGCATATTTGGATTCTGTTGTATTCATCTAGGCCTAGTCCACACACTAGCCACTTCTTGGACTTGGCATTCTTCTCCCATTTCTTCAGATCCTCAGCTATGCAGTCAGCCCTAGTCTTAGGCACATCTACTCCTTCAGCAGTTTTCTTCATTGTTGCAAGTGGTCCATCAGTGACTATGTCCCAGAGTTCATAGTCCTCTCCAATAAGGTGATCCTTCATTCTATTCGTCCACCAAGAATAGTACTGGCCATTGAAGAGTAGTGGCCTTGCAGTTGATTGACCTTCCCAGTTCCCAAGTGGTGCACTCATCTTGATCTTTTCCTAGGTGTTAGCCTCTTCAAGGATAAACCGCTCGGATACCAATTGATGTTTTAGACTTCAATACTACACAATATTATAAGTTATTTGTGCAGTACCCAATTTTCGAGTGCTGTCTAATAAAAAGAACCTGGTTCTTCTTAGTATACTACTTACTACTGTTTGCGCGAAATAATAAAGCAGTAATAGTAAAGACACAGGGATTTTTACGTGAAAAACACCTGGCTCAAAAGGTGAAAAAACCACGACCTACTCCTTAGTAGGATTTGCTCAAACTCTTCACTAAAACTCTGAGCCAAAACGGACTTACAAAATAAACTCTTTTGTAATCCTAGGACTAACTCTAATCCTCTTTGTATCAACTAGCCTCTAGCTAATTTCTACTGATTTCAAGCTAACTCTAACTTGAACAATGTGTTCCTATTACAATTTTCTTCAAAGAAAGCTGATAAGATACAATATTGAAACTCCTACTACAATCAACTAGACTCAATACACAAACAATGGAATGGAACTAATTCTTCTAGTTGAATTGTAGCCTTTGTATCGCACGACAATTCTGCTTGCAAAATATCTCTGGGACTTTTTCTTCAGATCTTGATTCACTTTATTACTTGTGCGTCACTTGTTTCAGCAGTAATACATTGAGTATTTGTAGAGTCCGTTTGTTGAGTCCATGATTCAATTCTGATTCAACTCTTCCTTGGTAAACGAGTTTGATTGTAACTCAACTTCCTTCCTCTATTTCTGTCCTAGCTGAAATCAACTTCTGGCATCTTTATCAGTTTGCAACCTTTTCGTATTAGGATACATTCTCTTAGTTCTTTCATACTCAGCAATCACTGACATCTCCTAGACTTGTACGATTCTTGTGCCAACTGCTTCGTTCAGATGTATTTGCTGTGATGGACCTGGTTCAACTTGTTACTATTTGTCAATCTTCAAAACCCATTCAGTGACATGGGCAAACAAAAATGTATGCATATCTTCAAAGGTTATATATAAATGACACACTGGAACTAGGAATTGATCCTTAGCATGTTCAAAAGATTTATTTAAACTTGTCAGAAACTGATACCATTTTTATGTTTGATAACATTCAACATGCCTTCTAGACTCAAGACAATCACAAGAAGGTGGAGGAGCTAAAGCCTCATACTCGTCCCACAATTCTCCAAGTCCGAAGAAATACACAAACACAGATGACACACCTTGAGTCTAGGTAGCAATTTACTTGTGAAGATAACAACCTCTACAGGCGTTGATTTTATCAAACCATTCCATAAGATCTTCCCATACCTTGTGTGTAATAGATGCATAAATCACAATACTAGTGAGAATTGTTGAGACAAGATTCATAATCCAATCTAAGGCAGTCGCATTACACCTATCCAACAGTTCATGTGGACTAGGATCATACATTTCCCTCCGACAAGTACTGAGAACAAAACCTAGCTTATTTTTTCCATGCAATATAATTTTCATAGATCTACTCTAAATTGAATAATATTCAGATCCTTGAAATTGAATGGGGATTAGTATTGAACATTGTGTGTCTTATGTATGAATGTATAAAGGATGAATGTAATGAACTAGATCCATATCCTTAAGATTTAGGGCTGGAGTCGTAACACCTTGAGCAGTGGAGGTAGAATCGTCTTTTTCAATTGGCAATATACTTCTTTAGAAAACTTAGTTATGTTACTGAAATGGACCAATAACAAACAATTAAAGATAAATTTCGTAGTGATTTGTCGAGATTCAACTGGAATTAACAAGTTCCAGAAACCCTAGGTAGTAGGAGAAATTTTTCATATTGAAAAATACCTCGATCAAAAACAGATAAACTTCTGTGTCGTAGATGAACTGACCTATGAATTTGCCACCATGTTGATGAGCTCAACCATGGAAAATGAGAGACAGTTTGGAGAAGACTAAGAGAAAAATAACTTCATTGATAAGCTCCAGAAGAGTTAGAAGAAAATGAATTACTCTGGATGTTAACAACTAGAATCAGAAGAAATGGAAGATTTTCATCAATGGAAGCTAGGGTTCTAGAATGTTCTCTTTATAGAGAACTCAGACCAACAGAAAATGAAAATGAGAAATAAGTCGGTCAACTCATTTGAGTTAGGCCTCCTGCTTTATATACAAACCCGGATCCGGTCCATTACAATATCAGTCCAACAAACCAAATAATAGAAAAAAGCTAAGCTACTTTCTAAATACAATAAAGTTATACACATAAATATACATTTGGGCATATTAGTATTAGCTTTTCAGTTTTTGGCCTGAAGCCAAATATGCAGATAGCCCAACACCCCCCTTCAAGTTGAAGGGGGATAACACCTTCAATTGCCCAGAAATGAGTGATGGAGAGCACCAGGAAGAGGCTTGGTAAGTACATCAGCAAGTTGTTGAGCAGTCGAGACATGGTGAAGTTGAATAAATCCCTCAAGCAACTTAGTCCGAATAAAATGACAATGCTCCTCGATGTGCTTAGTACGCTCGTGAAAGACCGGATTCTTAGCAATATGAATGGCTACCAAGTTGTCACAAAAATAGAAACAGGAGAAGAAACGGGGACATAGATGTCATGTAATAATCTGGATAGCCGGGTTAGTTCAGCAACAACTTTGCTCAAGCATGATATTCTGCTTCAGCTGAAGACAAAGAAACCACTGGTTGTTTCTTAGACTTCCAACCAATAAGACTATCACCAAGAAAAATACAATTACCAGTGACAGATTTGCGTGTATCTGGGCAGGTAGCCCAATCACTGTCGGAGTAAGCTTGGACAGACATATCAGCAGAATCAGAGTAGAACAGCCCAAGTTCAGCAGTACCCTTGAGATATCTAAGCAGGTGAAGGGCAGTAGACATATTAGGAAGTCTGGGGGACTTTAAAAATTGACTAAGATGTTGAACTCGAAAAGAAATGTCAGGTCTCGTGTGAGTAAGAAACAACAGTTTACCAATAAGACTTCTATATTTTTCTGGTGTAGGAAGAACATAACCAACATCAGCATGTAAATTATTAATCAACTCCAAAGGACTCACCACAGAACTAACATTAGAACAATTAAACTCTTGAAGCAAATCAATCACAAATTTATTCTGATTAAGAAGAACACACCCAGGCAGATGGTTTACTTCAATACCCAAAACGTAATGCAAAGACCCAAAATCTTTGATCTTGAATTCATTGTCTAAAAATGCTTACAAGGAATAAATTTCATGCAAATCATCACCTATGAGTATTATGTCATCAACATAGATTGCCAAGATGACTAGTTGACCGGGAGACCCTTTTATGAATAAAGAATAGTCATTTGGGGAATGATGATAACCTCTAGAACACAAGGCATGAGATAGTTTAGCGTACCATTTTCTTGAAGCTTGTCTTAAGCCATAAAGGAATTTCCTAAGTCTACAAACCAATGGAGCGGAAGTAGAAGAGTTGGAAGTTGAAACAGAAAGACCCAAAGGCAGTTTCATGTAGACCTCTTCATCCAAATCACCATGAAGGAATGTATTATTGACATCAAGTTGAAATAAAGATCACTTTTTCTTAACAGCAGCAGCAATAAGACATTTTACAGTGGACATTTTCACTACAGGAGAAAACCTTTCATTAAAGTCCACCCCCTCAACCTGGGTGTCCCCTCTAATGCCAAGCCTAGCTTTATATCTTTCAACACTACCATCAGCCTTGTATTTGATCTTATAGACCCACTTACACCCAATAGGTTTCTTACCATGTAGGAGCTCAACAATATCCCAAGTGTGATTTTGTTCTAAAGCTTCTAATTCTTTTCTCATGGCATCTTGCCAAGCTGGTATGGGAGCTGCCTGAGAATATGTATATGGTTCAAATTCTTTATGCTGAGTAACAGAACAAGAAAGAGATGATGGAAGGGTATAAACATAATCCTTCAGATAGGATGGATGAGAGTGAACTCTACTGGATTTTCTTAAAGGTAGTGAAGATGAAGAAGTATTAGGAGAAGGAATATGTATAGTGGTAGGAATAATGTCAGGATTGAAGGAAGTAGGAGAAGTGGGTACTTCATGCACAAGATCATGTAAAGGGGAAGTAGAAGAATGAACAGAATTAGTAGGACTAGGAACAGGAGATGAATTTGAGTTAAAGTTAGGAGATTGTGGTTGTGGTAGAACATCAGCAGCTTCAGAGGAAGGATCAGTGTTAGGAACAAGAGAAGAAGGTTGTGGTGTATTTGGTAAGAGACACTCAGAAGAGACAGGAAGAGACAAAACAGAGGAAAAAGGAAAATGATGTTCATGAAATTCCACATCTCTAGAGACGAAACACTATTTAGTATGCAAATTATACAATTTGTATCCTTTTTTAGCAAAGGGATAACCAAGGAACATACAGGGAAATGCTCTAGGTTTGAATTTGTCTCTTTGGGGAATTAGAACAGTGGCATAGCAAAGACACCCAAAATTTCTAATATGGGAGTAACTTGGAACTTTACCATACAGTAATTCATAAGGGTGTTTATTGTTGAGTAATCTGGAAGGAAGTCTATTGATTATGTATGTAGCTGTTAATAAACAGTCCCCACAGAATCTTATAGGAACTTTAGACAGTAAAAGTAAGGCTCTAGATGCTTCAAGTAATGTCCTATATTTTCTTTCCACCACACCATTTTGTTGAGGGGTGTGGGGACAACTAGTCTGATGAATAATGCCATATTCAGAGAAGAAAGAAATGGCAGCAAGACTAGAGCCTAGTTCCAATGCATTATCAGATCTGACGTTTTGTATTGTAGTATGAAATTGAGTCTTTACCATAACAATAAAAGCTTTGAGCAAAGAGAATACATTACTATTGGATCCCATTAGAGGAGTCCAAGTACTTCTAGAAAAATCTGTAAGGAAATACCTAGAACCAGAATAGGTAGGAGTATAATATGGTCCCCAAGTATCAACATGAATGAGTTGAAAAGGTTTGGAAGTGTTAATGCAGCTTTTTGGGAATGGCAATCTGGTTTGCCTAGCCATAGGACAAATTGTGCAAGGAAAAGACTGATTAGAAGGAATAGTATAGGAAATTTCAGATATACTCTTCATACTAACAAAAGGAACATGATCAAGTCTATTATGCTAGACAACATCCATTTTATTCAAAGCAACTTTATTACATATGGCAAAATCTTTATGTACAGCAGAAGAAGAGAAAGAACTAGAGTTACACAAAGATGAAAGATTGCTGCTATTTGAAACATTTGTCAAAGTTTGCTGAAGCTGAGATGATGATTTTTCCCAAACAAACTTGTACAAGCCATTGTCCAGTTTACCAAGATCCAGAAGCTTCTTCAGAGAAGGGCCATGTATAATACATGAGATTCTGGTAAACTGAACTATGCAGTCAAATTGTTCAGTAATTTTGTGTACAGAAATGAGATTATGCTTAAAAGAAGGTAGATAAAGGACATTGTGAAGAATGATGTACTTAGTTAAGACAAAAGATCATGCACAGGTAACCTTAACTTTGTATCCATTTGGAAGAGAGACAAGAAAATGAATGGGTAAAGGTGTGATGTTAATGAGCTATTCTTTATTAGAAGTCATATGGTCAGATGCACCTGAATCTATTATCCAAGTTAAGGAATTTGATTTACTCGGCAAAGTAGAATTAAAACTATACACAACAATCTTAGGCAGTAAAGTACCAGCAAAATTGGCAGAACTTAAAGTGTTGAGAGGAGGTCCAGAATCAGAAATGTGAGTCTGTTGAAGCACATATATCAATTGAGCATACTGCTGTTGGGTCAACCCATGTACCACAGATCCTTCTTCCACCTTATTCTATTAGAGTTTGACACAAAATTGGCAGAGACATTCTGTGGAGAAGAAAGTTCAGATTCTACCATGTTTGCAGTTGGTTTTCTGCCTTTGGTGAATTTAAAACTTTGGGGAAATCCAGTAAGTCTTTAACATTTGTCAATCAGGTGCCCTGTCTTCTTGCAATACTTACAAAAGAGGCCAGACTTAGATTAATCAAAGAATACCCTCTGACTATACTGTTTTTGTTGTGGTTGTGATTGAGTGAATTTGATATTATTGGAATGAACATTGAACGAGGCAGATTCTGAATGTAACTGAGGATTTGTAGTAATTTGCCTTTGTTTTTCATCTCGTAGAAGTATGTTATAGACAGAATCAAGAGAGGGTAAATAATGCATCACAAAAAAATTTCTTATAACACCCACATAAATCTTGTTTAATACCATAAGAAACTGATGTACTTTGTCCTTTTCTCTTTCCTTTTGTAGACCTTCTTTAGCAGCACAATTACAAGAATTGGCATGACTACTACGTATAACATCCAATTCATCCCATATTTTCTTAATTTTGTTTAAATAAGAAGGAATATCAAGAGATCCTTGATATGTGGATGCTAGTTCTCTTTTTAATTCAAACACCTTAGTTCCATTTACTGCCCCATATCTATTATTAAGGTCTTTCCATATGCTTTCAGCAGTATCTGAGTACTGTACACTCTCAGCTATATCTGGTGAGCGTGAGTTGGTCAGCCACGATATGACCATATTATTACAACGGTCCCATTGTCTAAACTGAGGGGAATTCTCAGCAGGCCTAACACATGTCCCATAAATAAAACCAATCTTATTTCTAGCAGATAACGAAACAATCATACTACGCTTTCAACCCCCAAAGCCATTCCCCGAGAACGGTACAGCCACAAGAGAAACTCCAGGAACATCAGAAGAAAGGAGAAATAACGGGGAAGATGGTTCAGGTGTATAAACAGATGAACAACTCATAGGAGGATCGAGGCTACTCATATCAACCAAATATCATCAAATGTTCAGAAAATGAATTCAATACTCTTTCATGCAATAAGAAAACCAAACAGTTAGGGAACAAAAATACCAGTCTTCTTCGCGATCTGAAGAAGCAAAGGCCTTTAGTAGTAAAACAACCTAGGTCCCATAGACAAACCCTAGATTCAATCAAGGTTGAAAACTCGAACAAAACTCCACACGATCTCCAAATTAGAGGACTCCTTTGATAGAAAAGATAAAATATACATCTAAACCAACTCGAAATCTTCTCGAATCGTTGAACCACGGATCTTTGACGAACATATATAAACACCACCAAATCGAACAAGGGTAGAATCTGTCACGACCCCAAATCCTAACAGGACGTGATGGCACCTATCGTGGAACTAGAATAGCCAACAATCACTTTACTACGCATTGGTTCTTTTATAATAGTTCATAATTCAATGATAAACAGCAAACATAGCAATAAAAATAAATTATTTAAGTCTTAGCGCCCCAATACTAGTCTAAACAAAACCTCCCAAGACTGGAGTCAATGATCATGAGTATCTGAAAGGAAATAAACCTAACTCTGCTAATTTCATAATAAATGTCTATGAATCAATTTCTAATACAAATCAAGAAAGGGAATTGGAGAAGTTTTGGACGCTGGACAGCTACCTCGAAATCCCGTGAACTGCTGCTAACGAATAGGGCAGCTACTGCTCCAAATCGGTACCTGGATCTGTGCACAGAGGCACAGGGAGTCTTTATGAGTACGCCAACTCAGTAGTAATGAAAATAAATCACAGTCTGAGAATTATAAAACACACAGTACAGATACACCAATTCACGAAAGCCAGTAAAATACCAAGTCACCAGATAGTATTCATCAAATACATGAGTTCAAAAATCAGTTTCCAGAAATCCTTAGAAAAAGTGTAATATCAGTATATCTCAGTAAAAACCAGTTTGAAAACGAAGTAAATCATAGTTCAAAAACTCAGTAACAAACTTCATAAAACTGCCCCTCGGGCCATAATCATTTCTCGTAACAATTTCACTATCAGGCATTCTTACAATCACTCAGTAACAGCCCCGCGGGCAATAATCATCACTCAGTATCAGCCCTGCGGGCAATAATCATCACTCAATAGGTACCTACGCTCACTAGGGGTGTGTACAGACTCCAGAGGGGCTCCTACAGCACAAGCGCTATAACAACATAGGCTTGAAAGCCTCTCACAATATAGGCCTGAAAGCCTCTCACAATATAGTTCTGAAAGCCTCCCTCATATCCTCACAATATAGGCCTGAAAGCCTCAATTAGTCAGACACTCTCGATTTTCCCTTAGGCCATAACATACAGTTCTCGACCCAAAACAGTGTTTCATTTTCAAGAAATAGTATCAAAATACTCTGAGTGTCAAAACAATTTCACAGGAAAAGACTGAGTGTAAAATCATAACATATCAGTGAGGAAAATATAGTAAACACATCCTCCATGGGTAAACAGGTCGGCACTAGGCCCCAAACATGGCTTACAGCCCAAATCATATCAAGTATATATAGTACTATTGGAAATAAGCTTTAAAAAGCCGTTTCGCAACTCAATAGTCGCCTAAGTAAGGAATATATCTCCAAGGTTTCCACCTTTGCATTTCAAAACCCGTGGAAGGGTGCATAGTCTGAGCTTTCATACCCTCTGGACAGGATTTAAAGACATTACTTACCTCAAACTAGCCTGAAACTACTTCGCAATGCGTTTGCCTTTCGAATCAACTTCCGGATGCTCCAAATCTACCAAGTTCAGATTTTTATCACCAAATTATGCTCAAGGAATAAATTCCAAATGAAAAATATCAAATTTAGCTCAAAAATCCGAATTCGGTCAAAACCTGACCCTCGAGCCCGCATCCCGAAACTCATAAATTTTTGTACCAAAATGTTCTTCGTCCTCTCACGAGTTCGTACATATAAAGAACACCAAAATCGGAGTTTATTTGACCCCTCAAATCGACCCCTAAAGGTCTCATAATCTCAAGCCCTAAACCCACATTTTTCTGCGGATATTCATGAATTAAACACTGGGATTATGCTCCTTAATCACCTATAATTGAGTTTTAATGATCAAAATACTTACCTCTATGAAGAACACTGATTTCCCTCTTCAAAAATCGCCTCAAGAGCTCTCTGTCTGTACAAAAAATGGTGTAAAAGGGGTTTAGGTTGCGGAAGGGTTTTTAATTTAACTGCCCAGTTATTTACTCTCCGCGATCGCGATCAAACACACGCGATCGCACAGTAAAATTTTCCCCTTCTCCGTGATCGCAGGCCCCCTAATGCGATTGCACAGTGTATTTTTCCGGGCAGCCCCACGCGCCCAAATTCCCTTGTGCGATCGCACCCTCACCTACGCGATCGCACTGCTTTATTTCCCTCTACTCTGCGATCGCATCTCTACACCTGCAATCGCACAGAGCATTTTTAACATGCTCCAAATTAACTCTCCGTGATCGCACTAATTCCTACGCGATCGCAGTGAAAAAAGTTTTGTTGTAAAACACCAGCAGTTTCAGCCTAAGTCTCCAACACGAATTGGTCTGTTAATCATCCGAAATCAATCTCGAGCCCCTCGGGACCCCAACCAACTATACCAACACATCACATATGATCATTCAAACTTAGTTGCACTCTCAAAACACTAAAATTAACATCAAAATACCAAAATCACACCGGATTCAAGCCTAAGAACTTTGATATTTCTAAAATCCACCAACGATGCCGAAACTATCCAAAACAACTTCGATTGACCTGAAATGTTGCAGACATATCCAAAATGACATTACGAACCTGTTCCAACTGTCGGAATTCCATTCCGACTCCGATAGCCTATTTTCCACTACCGACCGGAAATCGCCAAAACTAACTTTCGCCAATTCAAGCCTAATTCTACACCGGACATCACAATATTATTCTGAACACACGCCTAAGTCCCATATCACCAACGAATCTATCCAAGCCATAAAATCCGCATTCCGAGGTCGTTTACCAATAAGTCAACTCTTAGTTGACTTTTCTAACTTCAAGGCTATTTTTAAAGACTAAGTGGCTAAACTCTCACTACAACCATTTCGATTTCAAGCCTATCAACTCTAACACATCAATAACGGTATAACCAATCTATAACAAGTCAAATGCAGTAATTATAATGCAGATTCTACGTAACGACAGACCGGGTTGTTACATTCTCCTCCTCTTAAAGAAACGTTCGTCCTCGAACGGGTCTAGAAACATACCTGGAGTCTCAAACAAGTGAGGATATTTTCTCTGTATCTCCTGCTCTGTCTCCCAAGTAGCCTCCTCCACTGGCTGACCTCTCCACTGCACCTTCACTGATGCTATCTCCTTAGATCTCAGCTTTCTGACCTCACGAGCCAAAATTGCTCCTGGCTCCACCTCTTATGACATATCACCCTCGAGCTGAACTCTGCTGAAATCTAACACATGAGACGGGTCACCAACATATTTCCTGAGCATTGACACATGATATACCGGATGAACACTCGATAGGCTGGGTGGCAAGGCAAGTCTATAAGCCACCTGTCCAACCTTCTGAAGCACCTCAAAAGGACCAATAAATCGGGGACTCGGCTTTATTCTCTTTTCGAACCTCATAACACCCTTCATGGGTGATGCCTTCAGCAATACCTTATCACCTTCCATAAAGGACACAACCCGGACCTTCCGGTCCGCATAACTTTTCTACCTAGACTGCGCCGTGTGAAATTGCTCCTAAATCAACTTCACCTTCTCCAACGCATCCTGAATCAAATATGTACCCAATAACTTAGCCTCACCAGGCTCGAACCAACCAATCGGAAATCTACACCTCCTACCATATAAGGCTTCATACGGGGCCATCTGAATACTGGACTGATAGCTGTTATTATATGCAAACTCCGCTAATGGAAAAAACTGATCCCATGAACCACCAAAATCAATCACACAAGCCCGTAACATATCCTCCAAAATCTGAATAGTCCGTTTCGACTGCCTGTCGGTCTGAGGGTGAAATGCAGTGCTCAACTCTACATCAGTACTCATACCTTTCTGTACGGCCCTCCAAAACTGAGATGTGAACTGAGTACCTCTGTCAGAAATAATAGAAACCGAAACTCCATGCAACCGGACACTCTCCTTAATGTACATACCAGCTAGCCGCTCTGAAGTATAAGTAGTACTGAGGAGGAATGAAATGCGCGGACTTGGTCCATCTATCCACAATGACCCAAATAGCATCAAAACCCTTCGAAGTCCGTGTAAGCCCAACTACAAAATCCATAGTAATTCTCTCCCATTTCCACTCTGGAATATCTAACCTCTGAAGGAAACCACCTGGTCTCTGGTGCTCATACTTGACCCGCTGGTAGTTGAGACACCGTGCTACATACTCAACAATATCTCTCTTCATCTGCCTCCACCAATACTGCTGTCTCAGATCCTGATACATCTTCGCGGCACCCGGATGGATAGAATAGCGGGATCTGTGAGCCTCTGCTAATATCAACTCTCGAATACCCTCTACATTGGTCACGCAAATACGGCCCTGCATCCTTATAACTCCATCATCACCAATAGTCACATATCTGGCCTCACCCCGACGAACTTTATCCTGAAGAACTAACAAGTGGCGGTCATCATACTGTCGTGCCTTAATCTGATCAAATAAAGAAGACCGGGAAGCCATGCTAGCTACCACCCGTGGAGGATCTGACAAATCCAACCTCACTAACTGACCCGCTAAAGCCTGAACATCAAGGGCTAAAGGTCGTTCTGCTGCTGAAAGGTAAGCTAGACTTCCCAAACTCTCGGCTCTGCGACTCAAGGCATCGGCTACCACATTGGCCTTCCCCGGATGATACAAAATAGTCAAGTCATAGTCATTGAGAAGCTCCAACCATCTCCTCTGTAGATAATTCAAGTCTTTCTGCCTTAGCAGATACTACAAGCTACGATGATCAGTGTAAATCTCACACTGCACTCCATACAAATAATGCTTCCAAATCTTTTAGGCATGAACAATGGCAGCTAACTCAAGATCGTGCACTGGGTAATTCTTCTCGTGCACCTTCAACTGTCTAGACGCATAGGCAATCACCCTACCGTCCTGCATCAATACGGCTCCCAAACCAACTCTAGAAGCATCACAATAAACCGTATAAGAACCCGAACCAGTAGGCAGAACCAACACCGGAGTTGTGGACAATGCTGACTTGAGGTTTTGAAAGCTCTCCTCACACTCATCGGACCACCTGAATAGAACACCCTTCTGTGTCAATATGGTCAAAGGTGAAGTAATAGAAGAGAATTCTTCCATAAAGCGACGGTAATAACCCGCCAAACCAAGAAAACTCCGAATCTCCATGGCTGAGGACGGTCTGGGCCAACTCTGCACCGCCTCAATCTTCTTTGGATCAACCTGAATACCCTCACTAGACACCACATGCCCCAATAAAGCCACTGAACCAAGCCAAAACTCACACTTAGAGAATTTTGCATAAAGCTTTTCCTCTCTCAACCTCTGTAACACAATCCTCAAGTGTTGAGCATGTTCTTCTTGGCTACGAGAATACACCAGGATGTCATCAATGAACACAATGACGAAAGAATCAAGATAAGGCCGAAACACGTTGTTCATCAATTGCATGAACGCGGCTGGGGCATTGGTCAGCCCAAATGACATAACCAGAAACTCATAATGACTGTATCTGGTCCTGAAAGCAGTCTTCATAATGTCAGAATCCCGAATCTTCAGCTGATGATACCCGAACCTCAAGTCGATCTTGGAGAACACCTTAGCTCCCTGAAGAAGATCAAATAAGTCATCAATACGAGGCAAAGAATAACGGTTCTTCACCGTAACCTTATTCAGCTGCCTATAATCAATACACATACACATGGAGCCATATTTCTTTTTCACGAACAACACCGGTGCACCCCAAGGTGACACACTAGGCCGAATGAACCCCTT
>MDKH01057697.1:0-58795 GCA_005239495.1 Nicotiana undulata | reverse complement strand
TGAAAAATTAATAAATCCCAAAAATCGAATAATGTCACTTAAAGTGGAAAAACTCCCTCATTATCCCTCATTAATCTACGGGGTAGTGAAAAAGGAGGTGTGACATATACAAGGTACAAATAGGGCACATTGAGGCATGCTTGTGAATCTTAAGGCTACCCGACATAGCAATATTTAATATAGTCGCCACGTACGGACTCTCGTCACTTGGTACGTATGTGGCCCCCGCAACATGTACACACAGAAATCAAGAACCTATGGGGACATTTTCCCCCTTACAAGGTTGGAAAGGAGACTCACCTCGTGTCGAATCTACCTCTCGGACCAATAATGCGCCCGCAACTCCGAACTCTACACCCGAAGACTCGTAACTGGAGTGGAAAAAATCCGTATGATATTTTTGGAAAAGATTGTACCTAACTTTCTTTGAATTAGCATTTCATGTTGGACCTCGTAGCATTTAAGAGAATTTCACGTTTGGACATTGTAACATTACAGAGAGTTCTCACGTTTGGACATTGTAACCTTTTCAGAGAGTTTCACGTTAGATCATTGTTATTTCTCCTTTAGTTGTATAAATGTTATTTGCTTAGCTTTGAAAAATCTTGCACTTTTCCAATAAAGAGATCAATCCATCTTCACGTGTAAGCAAGTTATTACTTGGTCTAATGACTCATTTGTATACTTTGCCACCTTGGCTAAGCTTATGCCATGTGGCAATCCTAAAAAGGCTCTTATCCACTTATTAGTTAACCGGGTAATGTTTCGTTACCCAGTGATTAATCCATTACCCACATAATTAAGAATTATCCCAAATCACTTAAAATTTTATTTATTTTTAATACACTTTATATAACTGTACTACTATGATCATATGATACTTGTATAGTACTAGTCCATAAATACCGGGTATTTTAGCTCGGCCCGTATTTTATTCCAAAATGTCAAACCTCGACGAAACTCATATTATTATTATTTTTTCGATTTGCTTACCCTCTCACATTCACAAATTTACCTATCCCTTGTTTGAAATAGCGTGATACTTATAAATTTAAAATTAAATCTCATTTAGGGAAATGGTGTCCGATAACGCAAAACGACCGGTCGGGTCGTTACACTCCCCTTCTGTTTTTGGCACATCTGGCTAACCAGAAACAACAATCTCTTTAACAACAAAGAAAAACCTACCAACTCTTCCAACACCATCTCCAAAGCCTCTGAATACTTCTTGTTGACGAAAAATGGCTCCACCAAGATAACTCACCAAATAACAACCAAATGGGAGCCACCAAGAAGAGGACTATACAAACTGAACACAGATGGAGCAGCAAAAAAGAACCCAGGAATATGAGGAGCAGGAGGAGTCTTTAGAAATCACAATGGAGATTGGATAATGGGGTTCATGGAGAATATTCCCCATACAACCAACACTATGTCTGAGCTGAAGGCCTTCCTAAAAGGGCTTCAACTTGTGGATCAATATAACCTGGTTCCCCTTGAAATCAATACTGACTCATCTGAAATTATCCAAATGCTAATGACAGGTAGCCACTGTATACTGCTAAAATCGAAGAGTCCGATTTTATGATCATTACGACATTATGTAGCCCGTCTTCAAAAAGCTCGGAGCATAGTTCGAGGTTTGACACCAAGGGAGCATATCGAGGATTCCTCTCGCTCGACCTCTGGGCGGTATAAATCGGTGACCATCATGGAAAAGCGGAAAATTCTCAAAGGCACGTGGTTAGAGCTGACCAAGTCTACAAGAATGGTACAAATCCGTACCAAGACATTACATAGTTGTATCAGTTGTATTTCTTTGTAATAATTACACATGTACTATTTTGGGATTCCTCCTCGTATATAAAAGGTACCCTTGTCATTTTTTGGGCACACGACATTGAATACAAGAACAAGAACATTATCTTCTCTCTAACTTAAACATACTCTACAATTGTTCTACAGATTTATTGCTTCCATTTATTGTGCTCTTCATTTATTGCTAATTATTGATCATAAAAGTCTATCCTCAAGGCCCTCTATATTGTTATTCCTTCATCGATTGTTCACCGTTAAGCGTACTACCTCGACCTCGGGGCCCAACTCTGGCCAGCTCGAGACTCCGTCTCTCGACTGCTCGATTTGCATATCAGCACTATCCCTTGCTCTTATCTCATTTTCCTAACTCATACTTAGCATCTATTGCTTAACAACTAGTATTAAAATAAATCACGTATTTTTAAAACCACAAAATCAAATGTAATTGTAATTACCATTTTCAAGGTAAACAGTTTGGCGTCCACCGTGGGGCTAAAAATAATAGTGGTTATTTTAGTGCTAGTTTACTGAAAAACACAAGTTATTCCTTACACTTTTTCTTGTCTAAGAATCTTTGATTTCAGGTAAAAAGTGTCTAACTCAGTGAATGCACATGAAAACGACGGTCCTGAAGACCATGGAGAGAACGGTGTGGTTGTTTCAGGCGCCGATGTACCACTGTGAAACCCTGAGGACGCACCAGCGCCAATCTCGGTAGATATGGGCTCACGCAACGCCCAACATATCGATATAAGCTCCTATACCGACGGGAGTATACGCCGGGGAAACCAAAAGGAAGCGCAGAAAACTCCAGCTCGGGAGGAAAGGAAAGTTAGCCTTCACGTCATTTTTGAAATGTTACAGGCACAATAAGTGGCTATCGAATAGGTACCAGAAGGATCGAGCAACAATGGGTCAGCAGCCGACCCCGCTATTATGAAGATGCCCGAGGACCTCACAAAGAGGATTGAATCAGGCGAAAAGAAGATAAAAGCTAACGACAAAAAGGTGGAGACCTACAACTCGAGGGTCGATCAGATCCCGGGCGCACCCCCAATTTTGAAGGGTGTAGATTCAAAGAAGTTCATGCAAAATCCATTCCCAACGAGTGCTGCTCCAAAGACCATCCGGAAGAAATTCAGAATGCCCGATCTCCCGAAGTACAACGGGGCCTAACACCTTAATGAGCATATTACTGCTTACACTTGTGCTGTAAAAGGAAATGACCTGAAGGACGACGAGATTGAATCCGTCCTATTGAAAAAATTCGGAGAAACACTATCAAAGGGGTCCATGATGTGGTATCACAACCTACCCCTGAGTTTAATAGATTTGTTTGCCATGCTGGCAGACTCTTTTATAAAGGCACATGCTGGTTCCATCAAGGTTGCTACAACGAAGTCCGACGTCTTCAAAATCAAACAGAGAGAAAACGAGATGCTAAGGGAATTTGTATCTCGCTTCCAGATGAAGCGAATGGAATTACCACCAGTCTTCGATGACTGGGCAGTGCATGCCTTTATTCATGGCTTGAACGAACGGAGCTCGATAGCTTCGAAGAAGCTAAAGCAGAACTTCGTTGATTACCTCGCCGTACTTTGGCGGATGTCCACAATCGGTATCAGTCAAAGATCAGGGTCGAGGACGACCAATTGGGAGCTCCCTCGGGCTTAGTGTATCCTAGCAGGCTCCTGGAAAAGGAATCAAGGTTACCAGGGAGAGAACCAAGGCCAAGCAAGGAAAGGTACCAACCATACACCAAAGATCGAAGAAACGCCTCGAGGCGCAACATACCTCGAAACGACCGAAGGATGGATCGAGGTCAGAATTCTCGGGGACTCATGAACAAAGTCGGGTTCGACAGACATACATGGCCGGTGGAGGCACCCCAGTTACCTGAGTATAACTTCAACATTGATGTTTCAGACATCGTATCGGCCATAGGTAAAATCAAAGATACCAAGTGGCCAAAACCCATACTATTGGATCCTTTGCCAAGGAACCCCAACCTGATGTGCAAATTTCACGGCACTCATGGCCATAGGATTGAAGATTGCAGACAGCTCCGAGAAAAAGTAGCCCGACTGATCAGTAAAGGGCACCTCCGAGAGTTTCTCAGCGATCGAGACAAAAATCAATTTCGGGAAAGAGAGGCGAACAGGAAGAACCACAACACGTCATCCACATGATCATTGGAGGAATCGACATCCCTCGGGAACCCATTGTTAAGCGAAAAAAAATATCCATCACCGAGGAAAAGC
This sequence comes from Nicotiana undulata, assembly GCA_005239495.1. Classification (NCBI taxonomy): domain Eukaryota; kingdom Viridiplantae; phylum Streptophyta; class Magnoliopsida; order Solanales; family Solanaceae; genus Nicotiana; species Nicotiana undulata. Next base: position 54,716 of record MDKH01057697.1, on the reverse strand, counting down.
GAACTCGGAGTTACATACCCGAGGACGCTCTCACACTCAGCGAAGAGGACATAGAGACCCTGTCTCAGCCTCATAACGATGCATTGGTAATTTCTTTTCTTTTGAATAAATTTCAAATTAAATGTGTGCTCGTGGATCCATGTAGCTCGGTCAACATAATCAGGTCGAGGGTGGTGGAGCAGCTCGGACTGCTAGACCAGATCGTGCCCGCCTCTCGAGTCCTCAATGGATTCAACATGGCGAGCGAGACAATGAAATGGGAGATCATCCTCCCAGTCAACGTGGCCGGTAGAACCCATGATACAAAGCTCCATGTCATCGAAGGGGACATGAGGTACAATGCCTTGCTCAGAAGGCCACGAATACACTGCATGAGAGCAGTACCGTCAACCCTTCATCAAATGATGAAGTTTCCAATAAAGGATGGAATAAAACTGTATACGGTGAGCAGCATGCAACAAGAGAGATGTTTGTGGTGCACATGTGGCACCGACATCGACACCTTCTACATCGAAGGAGCCAAAGGACAAGCAAACAACCAAGTAGCACCCACAAACCACATTCTCGGCTGCACCCAAATGAACTAACAAAGGACCATACCGCGTCCTCGGAACGAGCAGTTGAAGCATATCGAGGTTCAAGGCATGTCCAAATCTGTAAGACCTCAAGCAAGGCATGTCCAATTTGTAAGACCTTAAAAAGTCATAATCCTGATATTAAAGCCAAGTCTATATATTTGAACTTATAAGACCCCTTAAAAGGCATACCCTTGATATAGACGCCAAGACTACCTCAGTCGGGGACTAAAAGGCTACGACCAGACACAATGACTACAGTCATAAGGCTCCGTCCAAACTAACGCAACTCGAAGATGTCCGACCGTCGCCATAAAATCACAGGCCTTCAAATACTTCGAAAAGAACTGGTTAATTAGGCTACCCTTGCCATAAGCAAAAGAGCTTCGATCATATCAGCTCCAAACAATGAAAAGTCTTCGAAACAATTATCCTCCGAGAGAACCTCCCGAGGTGCTCATATGTCGTCTATCGGCTCATAATCAAGGTTCTTATCGAGCCATCGAAGATTCGGACGAACACAAAAACTTCAAAAGTCTTTAACGAGGGGAAAACATAGCCATATTAGAGGTCGTACCGACCCAGTTCGTAAGATCCTAAGCACCAGACTAAAGAGCCTCAGTGCCGATCTAAAATAAGCTTAAGGGCCAATGCGTAAGAGCCTAAGCGCCAACCTAAAGAGCTTCAGGGCCGATCTAAAACAAGCCTAAGGGCCAACGAGTAAGAGCCTAAGGGCCAGCTTAAAGAGCCTCATGGCCGATTTAAAAACCTAAGGGTCGACGAGCCTAAGTAAAAATTTGACTCAAGGACTGAGCCCTAAGCGGTTAACTATCAACTATTGCTCATCGAGCATCAAACCCGGAAGGTTCTATTTCGAAGTCCGGCTCATCAGACTAATTATTGACGATCATCAAAATATAAAGTAGAAACAAAGACACAAGCAAGTGGAAACTTATGTAAAGGGAAAACCAAAGGTTTCTTTTTATTTATGTAATAATACAAGGATACATTTACAATGCTATCTGAGAGCTTTATACAAAGAATCAGAAAGAAAAAGCCTAGTTTATTTTCCCCTCGGGGACTATGACTCCATTGGCCTCCTTGGACCAGCTCCCTCATCGACCTCTTCCTCATTGTCTTCAGCATCGTATATAAGGAACTTGGCATCGTATTCATCCTCCTTGGCATGCTCTATCTCCTCCGAGATATCAAAGCCCCTAGCATGGATCTTCTCGAGGATTTCCCTCCGGGATTTACATCGGGCATATTCATTGCTTCTACTCTCTCGATCGAAAGCCCCCCTCAGCTTCATGCGAGCTTCAGCAGCATCTTTCAGATAGATGGACACCTTCTTATCAGCCTTTGATCGAGCCTCTTCAGCTTCAGCCCGAGCGTCCACGACCTCGACCTTAATCTTTAACAAATTAATTTCGAGCTTAGCAACTCTGCTCGTTTGAACCAAGCTGGTTTCTCGGGCATTGCAGAGCTGTATCTCGAGGGCAGATACCTTAGCCAGAGCATTCTTTCTGACCGCAACATGGGCGTCTACCTGACCCCTTAGCTCATTACACTCATAATTGGCCTGACCGACTTTTCTCTAAAGGCGTTTCAGCACCTCCGTCTTTTTCTACAATTGAAATACCAAAGAGTTAGCTTCTTAAAGATGGAGAAGAAAGCTTTTGTACCCTTAAAATAAAGGTTACCTATCTCTCGAGGTTGCCTCATACCCTTGTCTTCGATCCAACTCTGATCGAAGATATAGCAACTTTCTTGCTTTCTTATCACAAAGAAGCCTGAGGTATTTCTCCCCGTCCAAGGCTTTTCGCAATCTAGCCTCACAGCGGAGCAACTCAGACTTGAGTTTATCGAAGGCCTGTGGGAAATAAGGTTCAGTTAGAAGAACAAAAACGCGAAGCTGAAAAACCAAAAGGTTACCGAAGCTTACCACAGAACAGAGCCGCTGAGCCTCCTCGAAAGTAGAGTGCATATCCGCTGGCCTGGTCCCATCGGCCCTAGTTGAACCACCTTGAATGGGGACGCGATCACTCGGAACTCTATTTGATCCAGACGGCCCCTGGCCCTGAACATCCCTCGAAGTACCTTCGATGGGAGAAGAAGATGGTGGCAAAGGACCTTCACTCCTTCTTTCTCGAGGAACATTCCTCCCGAGGTTAGAGACCCCGGATCTAGCAGGGTCAGTTGCCTCAGGATACTTCTCGGTCCTAGCTACCGACGTGGTGCTACCCCTTCCGGTTGCATCACCGCTCGTATACCGGCCGATGAATATAAGGTTTTCCCCAGTGACAACATCTTCTTTATGCCTCCGGAAAGGCCCTGCCTCACTATGAACATCCTCGTCCCTCGAGGATCCTTTCCTCTTGTTATCACTCCTCGGGCCCGAAGCCAACGATCCTTCCTCCTCACCGAGAGGGCACAGTCTCATCTCAGAGAATTCTCCAATGAATGTAGAAAAGAAATTAATATACACGAAGAGAAGTATTCCTCAAGAAAGGAATCATACGACACTTACCATGGTGTTTTTCTTCCCATCTACCCTTCGACAGATCTCGCCACTTGCGGTCGTCGTAGGATGAACAAACTACCAGTCTTCGAGTCCAATCCGCTAGATCGAGGACCTCATATGGCAACCACGGGATCATTGCGGATAAAGAAAGAATACATTCTTACAGAGTCTAACTCCAACAAAAGCAAAAAATGACAAAGCACATCGTATCACTTACGTGTAGAATTCCATTTCTCAGGAAACGACTCCGTGGGAATAATATCAACAGTCCTCACTCGGACAAACAGACTCATCCTCCCTCGGTCCCCATCTTCATCATCATTGGCAATAAAGGTCCTGGTGGATCGGCATCTTAGAGTGATCAGACCTCGATAATTTAGAGGCCGATACAGCCTAATGAGGTGGCTGAGGGTGAACCCGAGCTCAACTTTCTTAGCAAAGAATCTTATCATCAGCACAATTCGCCACAACGACGGGTGAACCTGGGCCAAGGTAACTCGATAGTTTCGACAAAACTTGAGCACGACTCGGTCGAGAGGACCCAATGTAAAGGGGTACGTATATACGTTCAAGAACCCCTCTACATGGTCCATGATACCCTCTTCCCGAGAGAGTACTTGCAACACCACCTCTTCTCCCCATCCACACTCTCTTCTCACAACCTCGAGGTGCCTCTTTTCTATTGATAGAATAAACCTCGATGCATGCTCTTGATGGATCGTAAAATCGAGTGGTCTCTCCAACGTAAAATCCCTCCTCGAGACGAAACAACTCGAGGTTAACTCACCAAACGCCGGCGGTGTACCACCGACTGGGCGAGAAGCAGAGGTGGAACCTTCCCCTTCCCGATGAATAGATTTGGGCACAACAACCATGACTACTTGCAACAAGAAAAAGAGGGTGAAAGCTCGGGCAAAAGCTTTGAACTAAAATGGCAAAAGAGCTGAGAGAAGGAAAGAAACTCTAAAGAAAAAAATTAGCTTTGCAAACAACAAAGCCCTCAATTAAGAGAAGGCAAATATATATAAGGAAGGCAGCGACTTTTCATTTACTCTAATAGCCAATCAGCTCTGACAGAGCTGTTGTGGCATCTTGGGAAGCGTACCGGCGGGGCCACCTTGGTCAGTTCACAGTCGCATCATATGGGTGACACCGTCATAGGGAGATCGAAGGATCGGAGGGTCAAATCGACCCCTTGCCAATCCGACCCCGGGAAGGCATGTAGCTGAAATCAGAATAGTTCAGTCTCGAGGGTTCCTATGACTCCAAGTCCGGGCTCGAAGGAACTAAATTCAAATTCAAAGGTTAACTTTTGCATAGACATTAAAAGACAAGGTCTTTGAGACATTAGACAAAATAAATTCTTTGCATTCCCAAAAATATATTTACAAGGGTATTTTTACAAAGCTCCCCGAGAATCCCATATACAAAAAAGCAAAAAGCAAGAATAGCAAGTAAGTCTACTCTTCATCTTCACTACTGCCCGAGCCGCTTCCAGAGCCCTCATCCGAAGTAGTCGGAATTGCTGATTCTTCTTCCAAGTCCCTGGCCTCTTCAATCTCGGCAGTGAGATCGAACCCTCTGACATGCACTTCCTTGAGGGTTTGTCTCCTAGCCTCCGAACAAGCATGAGCAACGGCCCGAGCCAGTTTGAGCTCGGCCTCTTCGGATATCTCCCTAGCTCGATCATTTGCGGTGGCCACATCCCTTTTGTACGAAGAAACGAATGCATCGGCCTCAGACTTGGCCGCAGATAATGCGACAGCCTCCTCTTGAGCACCTCAAAGAAGGCCCTAGGTCGAGGCCAGTTCTCCCCGAAGAATATCTCTTTCCGTGGCCATGGTATCACTATGCCGCTTTAGCTCGAGGATCTCAGCATCCTTGGCCGTGACTTCTCCCCGGAGCTTCCGCACCATGGCATCCTTTTTCTCAACCTGTAAATAACGGGTCAAGCTAATTAGTGCCAAGTTACAACGATAAAAGACAAGCTCAGGAATACCAGCATACCCGCTCGACGAAGTTGGCCCCCTCCTGGAGCACTTTCTTTGAGCCTGCCCGGAGGTCGATCAACACCTCCTCTTTTAGGGCACATAGAGCCTTCAACTCATTTGACTCCGACGTAAGCTTATCGAGCTCCTCCTCACGATAAGTCAACTCATCTTGTAGCTTAGAGAAGGCTTGGTCATACAACTTCTTGACCATCAACACAAAAGGGGAAAGCTAGAAAGATAAGAGTAAAAACTCGAAGCACAAGTAGTATGTCAAGAAGATCACCTGCTTTTGAAGCTTCTCAGCCTCCTCGAGAGCGACGGGGGTATCGAGATCGGCATCCTTCTCGAGACTAATGAATTAATCTCCGAACGCGTCATCCTCTCCTTGAGAGGTCCCCACATCGGCATCATCCGTGTTCCGGGCATCCCTTATCTCCCCTAGAGACAATGACGGGCCTGTTTGAAAGCCGCCTATGACATCAACTTCCATCGGGGCTTCTTCTCGCTCCCAGAGAATTTCAGAATCAGGTCCTCCGAACTCGCCAATCAGGGACTCGTTGACACGAACTGTATCCTGCCCGATGGATGGCTCGGGTACTGTGCACAAACCCTCCTTGAGGGTCTCATCAGCATTATGTGGGTCCACATCGGCCACCTACGACTCGACAGTCTTTTGCCCAGTAATTTTCAAAGCGTCAGCGCTTCGTCTTACCCTTTGTACCAAAGGGCGACAATCACCATCTTCGTCTTCAGTACGAAGACTTGCTGCAGCAACCAAAGTCAAGGACGTGGCATCGGTCTTAGGCTTTCGAGCCTTGGGTTTCTTTGACTTTGGAGACTCCGTCAGTGTCTCCTTCTTCTTATTTTTACCCTTAGCGGGTTTTTGGGCTTCTTCTTCATTGGGAGGAGGCGGTATCATTGAAACGACCTCCCCGAGGCCTGCACAAGCACGAGATATCAAACATTCCTCCATGAAAATTACTCACAAATAATTTGGGAATAACAACAATAAGGGTTTACCGTGATTCTTGGCCTGCCATCGCGTCTTGGCCAAATCACGCCAAACGTGCTTGTTATGGCGGAGTCTAAGAGCTTCACCCATCCCGGGAGGTCCTGGACTGTGCCGGGGAACCACACGGTGGCTATACAATCAGAAGAGAATCAAGCAAAAAAGAAAGGGGTCAGTTCAAAAGAAGAAAAAAAGGTGATAAATTATGATCGATATGAGGGCACTTACACTTCATGTTCCATTCCTCCGGGAATGTCATCCTCTCAGCGGAGATAAGGTCCGAGATTCTGACTCAAACAAACCGGCTCATCCATCCCTAATCTTTGTCCTCGTCCATGCAAGAAAATAATGCCTTGGCGGATCGACGTTGTAGCTTGATTAAGCCCCCTCGATAGAGACGAGGGATATACAACCTAATCAGGTGATTGAGGGTGAAAGTCATTCCCTCGACCATGTTGGAGAAGTATCGAATCATGTAGACAATCCTCCAGAAAGAAGGATAAATTTGACCGAGGATCACTCGGTACTGACGACAGAAGTCGAGAATCACCGGGTCTATCAGTGGAGAAGAAGAATCTACGGGGCCTAAAGTAAATGGATACGTATATACACCGAGGAAGCCAACTTTATGCGTAATTATGCTTTCCTCAGCTGTAGGGATTTCTACTTGCACTGCTTCCCCCCAGCGACAGTATTTCTTTACCTTCTTCACCTCGGTGACTACACTTATGTACCGAGACATGGGATCACATCGTCCTGGTGTAGAATGAAGTTTATCGATGGTGAAATCGGAGATCATGTCGAAGGGACCAGGGATGCACTGCTCGATACTAGGAGGTGTTTTTGATTTGCCCTTAGACGGACGTGACGAGGAAGTGGTTCCCTCTTTCTGAGGATCCATTTTGGAAGTTTTGGCCATGGTTGCCTCTAAGTTTCAAAGCAAGAAGATGAAGAAGTTAACACAGAGGAAAGATGAAGGCAAGAGCTGTTAGCAATGGATTTGAAGGTTTGAAGGAATTGTAAAAGTTTGGAAGAAAGGAGATGAAAGTATTTATAGGGATCGCTTCGTGCATATTGGAGAAGTGGAAAGGTCGACCAATAACGGTTCGTGGGATCTTCGGGAGTCGTGCTTACAACGACCGCTGCGTAACCTTTCTGTCGCATCATTTAATGGCCTCGCGTGGCTGACGTCATAATAGGGATATCGAAGAGGCAAGAATTCAAGGCCGTTTCTTATCATTTCATTCTAAGAAACGCGGGGACTATGTGTTTACAACTAAAATTAGAAAGTCCGATTTTATAATCATTACGACATTCCGTAGCCCGTCTTCAGAAAGCTCGGGGCATAGTTCGAGGTTTGACACCGAGGGAGCATATCGAGGATTCCACTCGCTCGACCTCGGGGCGGTATAAATCGGTGACCATCATGGAAAAGTGAGAAATTTCCAAAGGCACGTGGTTAGAGCTGACCAAGTCTGCGAGAATGGTACAAATCCGTACCAAGACATTAAATAGTTGTACCAACTGTATTTCTTTGTAATAATTACACATGTACTATGTTGGGATTCCTCCTCGTATATAAAGGGGACCCTTGTCCTTTTTTGGGCACACGATATTGAATATAAGAACAAGAACATTCTCTGCTCTCTAACTTAAACATACTCTACAATTGTTCTACAGATTTATTGCTTCCATTTATTGTGTTCTTCATTTATTGCTCATTATTGATCATAAAAGGTTATCCTCGAGGCCCTCTATACTGTTATTCCTTCATCGATCGTTCACCGTTAAGCGTGCTAGCTCGACCTCGGGGCCCAACTCTGGCCAACTCGAGACTCCGTCTGTCGACTGCTCGGTTTGCATATCAACACTATCCCTTGCTCTTATCTCATTTTCCTAACTCATACTTAGCATCTATTGCTTAACAACTAGTATTAAAATAAATCACGTATTTTTAGAACCACAAAATCAAATATAATTGTAATTACCATTTTCAAGGTAAGCAACCGCACTTATGATCCCATAATTTGTGAATGCAAGTCATTGATATGTAGGATGGACAGGGTAGTGGTGAAACACACTTACCGGGAGCAAAATAGGGTAGCAGATGCTTTGGCCAAGGAAGCAGCAAAGGAAGTTTTTTAGAATAGATATAGTATTCTACCAGTTCCTCCGACGTTTGCTAATGATGTATTATGGGCAGACATCCTAGGAACTAATTCCATTAGATTTTTTGTGGGTTGTTACATAGAAACAATTTTAGGACACATTTCAGCAGTAGGGGTACACCGGTACCCAAACAATGCCTCAGCTGTTTTAACGTCTTTTGCTAACTAGTTATATACTATAAATATCCCTTTTTAACCAAAAAAAGAAAAGAAAAAGAAAGCAATTTATTTTCAGTGATTTGTTTTTACTAAAAGAAAAACGAAACTCTTTATTCCATATAAAGATTGGAAGGCAACATAAACATGTGCTCTAGTAAATTTACGGAAGAGACCATTTGAAGTAGGGGGCTTGGATTGAAGACTATTGGGTTTCTCTCTCTGCGAGTTGTGGCGACTGCTGACTGCTCGACTTAAATGGTCCTTGTAATTGCCTAATCTCTTCCTTTTGGTGTTCGATTGCTCCATATTTACGCACTGCCTTGTTCCATCCTTTTCAACTGTTCTAGTAAGCTTTTCTTGCTTTACGTTTTTTTATTTTGACATATAGGTCTATTTATTCTTCATGTATTTCTTTTCTTCTTTTTTGGATTTCATATTTCAAAGGGTTTAGTCTAATATCTAGGTATTCTGCTTTAGCTCAAAATCAAGAAAATATGGAATCATATCAAAAGTATAGTAATTTGTTTAGGACCTTTGATGGGACATAAACACTGTATTTATATTTGTGTTAGTACAATGATGTGCGCCTCATAATCTTGTCGGGTGGTTCTTGTTCTGCTGTAAAACGGTGCTTTTCTAAATTGAGCAAATTTACCAACCGATGAACTTTCCTTTTTCTTTTTGGGTGGACGGCATTTGTTTTGGGTGTGGAGGCTAGTATTGGAGTAGAAATATCTAATCTTCTGGTTACTTATATTGCACAACAATAGAAAACGTGATCAGTTCTTTCTCTATTGGATGAAGTGCTTCAAGTTCCTATTCTTGGATCAGTCTCATAATTAATTTGGATTTTATAATTTGTCCATTTGATCAAATTTGAGTGCTGAAATTTTTTAATTTGATCATGTCTTAGACCATTGTCCTACTGTTGTCCTTTTGGGCATTTCAATTAGGCAATATGCCAAGCCAACGCTTAGCATTACAGCTGTGCAAAATCTGTGCTTTCTGCTTAACCAGTTTAGGACAAGTATTCCTCAAAGTGTGCTCCCAAATCTTGCTACCCAGGACTGCATTTGTTAGAAAAATGACAGTAGGTAGTTCGAGAGGTCAACATTTCAGCATCGACATGTGCTGCTAAAAATGTATATCGACAATTATGGAGATGTTTGGAAATTAACGGTGTTCCGGTAGCGTACAATAGGGCGATTAAGGGCATGTACGATGGAGCTAAGACTCGGGTGAAGACTGCGGGAGGAGACTCATATTATTTCCCAGTGGCGATGGGGTTGCATCAAGGATCAACTCAGCCCATTTTCATTTGCCCTAGCAATGGATGTGTTGACACGACACATTCAAGGAGAGGTGCCTTGTTGTATGTTATTTGCAGATAACATAGTGCTGATTGACGAGACGCGTTGCAGGCTTAATGTTAGGCCGCATGTGTGGAGATAGACTCTAGAGTCTAAATGTTTCAAGTTGAGCATGACGAACACAAAATACTTGGAGTGTAAGTTCAGTTGGGACACATGAAACAAAAGTGAACGTGAGGCTTGATACACATGTCATCCCAGGAGAGATAGTTTTGGGTTTGTAATGGGGTAACGGGGAGATCGACGAGGATATCACACATCGTATTGAAGCGGGGTGGATGAAATGGAGGCTCGCTTCTGGTGTTTTGTATGACAAGAACGTGCCATCTAGACTTAAGGGCAAGTTCTAAAAAGCGGGAGTTAGACCGACTATGCTGATGGAGCGGAGTGTTGGCCAGTCAAGAAATATCATGTCCAGAATTTTAAAATAGCGGAAATAAGGATGTTGAGATGGATGTGTGGGCATACCTGAAAAGACAAGATTAAGAAAGAATATATTAGGGACAAGGTGAGCGTGGCTCCTGTGGAAGATAATTTGGGGGAATCAAGGATGAGATGGTTCGGGCATGTGAAGAGGAGAGACTCTGATTGCCCAATGAAGAGGTGTGAGAGGTTGATCATGGTGGGTCAGAGGAGGGGTAGAGAGAGGCCTAAGAAGTAGTGGGGTGAGGTAATTAGACATGACATGTCTCTACTTTTTCCTATTCCTAGCCCCTTGCTATTACACGATGTATCTTTATTTCCAGTAGGATTGACTCTATTCTTGTAGTGTCATATTCTTAGATCTTTGTTATTGCACGTTGCACTATTTGCTTTCGTGTCTTGTTACCGTGTTGTTTCTACTGTCTGTTTATTGCTTCATTTTGTTGAGCCGAGATGCTTTCGGAAACAACCTCTGTACCGTAATGAGGTAGGGGTAAGGTTCACACTTTACCCTCCCCAAACTCCACTTGTGGAATTTCACTAGGTTTGTTATTGTTGTTACCCCTATAGATCCAGAACGTATCCTCTTATTTTTGTTTTCTGCTTGCATAATAGTCTTATTAATTCAGTGCTACTTATAATTTAAATGTTTGGTTAAAATATTTTCTTGATAGAAGTTTAAGGTACTAATGAAGGTCATTGTTGGCGTTTTATCAAGATTGGGATGTGCAGGGAGGGTGAAATTACTGTATCTCTGCAGAATAGGATCCAGGTTTTGCAGTATCTCTAATACTGTAACAAACATATATTCATGTTATTAAAAGTGGTGGCCACAATTTGACAGATTAAATGAGCTCATCAAGAAATGAAGTATTGCTTCCTTCTTTTCCAATTAAAAACCATAGGCTGACTATATAGGATTTTAAGCATAAAATGCTGCCACACGACAAAATCTTAAATTGGTGAAGTGGATCGTTATTTGGATTTTTTGTATTTCTTGGGGGAAACATGTAGCATGATGGGGAATCTGTTGGTAGTTTCAAAGTTTGTACAGATTTTTGTACCATCTCGGTACTTTTTTAATAAAAGCCTTTACTTATCAAAATAAAGAAGTGGGTGCCAAAGTGAAAAATAATGATGTTACTTTTCGTTAATTTTACTTTGTTGGGGTAGTTAAAGACGAAGTCATTTCATCTTTGGTTGTATTAGAAAACGAGGGCTTAGTTTGGTGGGGGAAAAAAGGAATATACTACAACAACTACCCAATATATTCCCACCATGTGGGGTCTGGGTGGGGAAAAAAGAAATATATGACGTTCAATTTCAAATGGAGAAACTATATGAATCTATTTTTCAACAGCTATTTGCAAGGGTATATTTAGTGTAATAATGTCAACAATCTGCATTGTTAGCAAAGTGATCAAAATTATTTGCAAGATATGTTGCTCGAACTCTCCGAAGACGTCACCGGTTGCGCGTTGGATCCTACAAAAATACATCTCCCAAAATTAGCGTATTTCTGGAGGATCCGACACGAGTGCGCAGCATTTTGGAGAGTCTGTGCAACATAGTTTGCAAGAGACACTGATAGTATTGCAAAAGGCATAGCATGTGTTTGCAATGTGAGAACATCAGAGACAGTTAGGTGTCTACTTCAAAAGTTATATTTCCATTAACTAGTCTGTTCGATGTAATAGGAGTTTTAATTGTTAGTCTGAGTATGGAAACTTTGAAGAAACTCTCCCTAGGAGGTGTGCTTCAAGATTTCATACACTCAGTTTAGTCTTGAGATAGTTGGAGTGGTCAGTTTCTAGGAGCAGGAGACTGAGTTTTGGTCTTGCCGGTTTTGTATTGTTTCAGTTGGTAATTAATGAAATGCCTAGTCACCCAAAAAGAAAAAGTCAAAAGTAAGTCGCAGTTAAAGGCCAAATCTGTCGGGCCTTTAAGAGCAAAGCGCGGAATTTAAGCGTGAGTCTGAACAAAGAAAAGCATTAATGAAGAAAAAATGAGATCAAGCTGAATATATGAAGTAAAATCATATCAATCAAGTTTAAAAACCATTTGGAATTTCTGATGTGGATGAAAAGATGTAGTTTATGTTTTCTGGAGCTAATTTTCTTATACAAATTTTTTAATTTCTTATTCCTGTCATTGAAAAGATCATGCATAGCGTTTTTAACAAGAAATGTATCGTTTACCAAATATATTTGTTATCTAGTGCTGCCGTCTTAGAGATGGAGCCCATTAGTGATGATGCACAGCCTATGTCTACACTTAAGTGCCACTTTAAGTGCTACTTTATCGAGGCGAAGTGCACAACCTGGCTTTAACTAAGCTTCAAAGCGTAAGCGCACCTTGAAAGAGCCTTTAATAACACTGATTGTTAGTGCTTCGTCTGTGTTCAATTTATATCATGATGTCCACATTATAAAACCTTTCCCTTCTACATCAGCAAATGTTCTTTTGCTATAAAAAGTCCTACACTTTAATAAGTGGACAAAATTTTAGACATCCAAAGTAGAGATTGCATTATTTAATTTTTAGTTATTGCAGTACTTATAATTTTTCCTTAGGCACAGAACTAGACTCAAACTTGAGTTCTTTCATTCTCTGATTTTAGGAAGTTAGCTTCAGGTGGCGTTGCAGAAATATTGTTCTATTGCACAGTTTACATTGATATATCACCAAATTCTCATGCTGCAGCTATGCCCTGGTTTAACATAGAATGAAAAGATACCATATGTTTTAAGTTCAATATGATCCTACGGGATAACCAATAACTTATCTTGTATTTTATGTTACTTATTAAATACATCGAGAAACTCATTCAAATTCATCTTTTGAGATTGGTGCTAGTAAATCGGTGATGTTGGATAATAACATTATTAATTCCTTGTATGTCACGACCCAAAATTCCCACCTTCGGGACCGTGATGGCGTCTAACATTTCACTTGCTAAGCAAGCCAACGTTAAAGGATCTTAAGCCAATTTTAATCAAGTACAAGAAGTAAATTAAACCGAACTGCAATTAATACTGAGTGCGAAATAACATAAACAACTTTAATATCTAATTACAACCCGAATCTGGAGTCACAAATCATGAGCTTCTAGAGTTTCTACAAACAAGGTTTGAAATAAATACAACTGTCTTGAACGAAAAAAGACAATAAACTAGGGGAAATGGAAGGAGACTTCAAGGTCTGCGGACGCTAGCAGAACTACCTCGAGTCTCCAAAGAAAATCCAAGCTGAAACGCCTCATGGACAGCTGGGACCAATGCCAAAGTCTGCACAAGAAATGCAGAGTGTAGTATGAGTACAAGCGACCCCATGTACTCTGTAAGTGCTGAGCCTAATCTCGACGAAGTTGTGATGAGGCTAAGGTAGGTCACTCACACTACAGCCTGTACGCAGTATATAATAAAGACAGAAAAGGAAATACAGAACAAAATAAGACAATCAACTAAAAATAATAGCTACAATCTCAAGGAATAAACCAGTGACGTTCATAATTACCAATCCTTAAAGTTCAGATGAAAATACCAAAAACCAACACAACTCAAGGAAATAGGTACACATAGGTTGCGGCGCGCAACCCGATCCCACGGTACAACACATAATCCTCCCTTATTTCACAGTAGCAACATTAACATCAATACATAATATATATATATATGTTGCGCCGCGCAACCCGATCCCACCATATAATAATATCAGTATCATACTTCACCCTTATTTCACCGTATCAATCCACGCTTATTTCACCTGTTGCGGCGTGCAACCCGATCCCACCATATCAGTACCAAATACTCAATGTGCACAGTCAAATTAACAATTCAAATCACGAAAACCTTTACGATCAATAAATACCAAATTGAATAAAAAAGGAAACCTTGTACAACATAGGAATCTACATAAGTAATACTACACAGCAAGACCAGTCCAGTAATTGACAATTAGAAGGTGCAAGTAAGTCAATTTAAGCAAATAGCAGGGAATAGGGAATCATGATCTATGAAAAGATCTAACATCATTAACAGGAGAACATATTGATTAACAAGTAGCAAGTAAGCATGGAAAACATTTAGGGTATATAACATTTAAGGCAAGGAAGGAGATAATTAAAGAACAACGGAAAATCAAGGGAAACAAGAAATTCGGCGGCGTATAAGCACTCGTCACCTCTCATATGCGTCGCTCACATGAAATTCACATAGCACATAGTCCGAGGGTTCCTAATTCCCTCAAGTCAAGGTTAGACTAGTGTTTTGGATAGCGTGCGACGACAAATAGCGACGAGGGCCCGCTTCATTGAGGCGAGAGGCGCGCACCGAAGCGCTTGCCTTTTTGATGTGAAGCGACAATTTATACAAAAACATAAGATATATATATATATATATATCATACTATATTATAAGTATGAAGACTTTTAGGTAAGATTGAATTACTAAAATGCCCATCAAAAGCTGAAAGACTATTTTACCCTTTTTTTTACACACTATGATTCCTATAATAATTTTGTACCAAAAAGTAAAATTTACATTAACAAATAATAAATATCTATAGAAGTAAATTAAATTATTCTTTAAAAACTGATGCAAAATTCTCTTCAATTCTCCCAAAACGTGAATAATTTGAGAAAGTGATCAATTTTATATCATAAATAACATCTACCATGATAGTATTGTTGGGTCTCTACAGTTACCAATCATTATTATGCTCTTTAAAACTAATAAAATCTTTACAAATACTCAAGTAGTTTGAAATTGTGAGCAAATGAAGAGAATGTTGATATAATATTCATGTTCTGTTTTTTTTTTTGGCAATTCTTAAAAGGCTACTAGAAAAGCATTTTATCCTTTTTCTCATTGTTTCGTTTTTCCTCATTTAATTACAGTTTAGCTTATTTAATTTTTTTTTGTCTTAACACATTACACAATTTAAGGAGGAAGATTAAAGACTTTTGTTTCCAAAACTTTTCAGTTCCAAAAACTATTGATTTTATTGAAACTCTTTAGTTTTCTCATATAAATGAAGGATCATGGTAGTCTTAGCTGCAAACGTTATTAGGATATTGAATAATATTAGAAAAATTGTAGGGGAAGGTAAAGCCTTGAGCCAGGAACCTACCTTCGAAAATGAGGTTTCAAAATCGTAAAATGTGGAGCCTTTGCTTCTATTTTAGTCATTCTGTTTTGCAGGTTGCAGGGCTTCTTCTTCTGTTTGCTTCCTTCTTCCTTTTTGACCTTCTAGTTATTGTTTGTTCCCTAGCTTCGATTATTGTTTGTTCCCTTTTTTTTATGTAGGATTTAATTGGTTGGCCATACAATTCTATGTTAATAATTAGTAAATATGACCATGCATGTTTACAAAGTCTTTAATTTATTGTCGTAGACTTATTTTTCATACGTAAGCAATTGTCGCGGCCGTGTCTTTTTCTGTTGAGCTAGAAGCAGAAATGGATTGTTGCATCCAGGTATTTTGTATCAATTAGTTTTAAACTAAAGGTGGCTGATATACATTTGCTTGTCTGGTACAATTTTCCAATTGTGATTGATGCTATTTTCAATCTTATCCTGATAGTTTCATTTTGCTCTTAATGTTGTAATTGCTTTGCATTAGAAGGGGTACCGAAAAATTTAGTGTTTGGTGTAAAATGTTTGGGCATGCAATATATATATATATATATATATATATATATATATATATATATATATATATATATATTAAAGTTATTCAGATTATACGAAAAGTGAGAACTTTGTGGATGCTTAATTTTGTATGATATTCTATTCTTTCGCATTGTTCTTTAATACGGAACAATTTCTATCTTACTATTTTTCTTTTCTCTCATTTATTTCCTTTGGTTGGTTTAGCTATAAAATTTGGTGTCTTTAAAATTTGTACTACATATAGCTAACACTAAAAAAAGATTACTTTCACATAATGTTAAATTTTTACGAAATAATACTTAATACATAAAGCAATCGACAACTGACATACAAAAAATGAAACATAAGAATTCTATGATGCCATATTCACTCCATTAATTAATTGCATTTGATTCTTTTTAAAATGTTATGATTGCGATTTATTATTGGAATGGGGATATCATGGAGTTTCAAATTCCATAAATATAACTCCATAACAATGGCTATTTTTTAATTATAAAGGTTGAAAAGTAACTATTTTTGAATTTTGCATCAATATATTGCAATGTATATATCTTAATATGAGCTTTAAGCTTCATGGAGATTGATAACTGATTTGTAAGATTAAAAGAAGAAAAAATCTCAGATTATATACTCTTTAGCTTTCTTTCTCTTTCTCTGAATTAGTGTCTGTCTATCTCGTCATGGAACACATCGAGAATGTTATCTATAAGAAAATATTTGCTGCAATATCATCGAATTACATATTTGCACCTAATAACACAAAAAAGTAGCTCATTTTAATTGTACAAGTAAAGTTCAATAATCAAGTCATTTAAATAGGAGCCTTCAAAATTTTATGTTACTTCTTATTATACCATGTTTTATTATTAGCTATATATACTATTTTTGAAAAGTCTATATTATTGACATGGAACGCACGTGCATCGCTCGTGCCTAAAAACTAGTATATATATATATATATAACTAAAACTCAATAACAATAATATATTAATAAATATATCAATTCAAAAATTAAAAAATCAATAGATAGTCATAGTAGATTCATAAACTAAAGTGTAAAGGTCTAAAACAAGTCTAAAACTATAAGTCTATAATTGAAAAAACAGAGTAAACAAATCAGAGCCTAAAAAGAAAGAGCTACTGCCTCCGCTGCTAGTCGAAAAGCAGAGCAAAAAAAAATATTAAGAGAAGAAGAAAGAGGAAGGGAAGAGCCTCTTTTATTTTGCTCGAAAAATAGAGCACCTCTGTATTTGTTCTTCTCGACAAAAAACAGAGGAAAAAAATAGAAAGAACAAGAGAAGAAGGAGAAAGAAGAAAGAAGAAAGAAGAAAGAAGAAAGAAAGGAAACTCAGAGAAGCATACCTCAAGCTTTCAGATGAAGACGACGATGGCACAGTAATTGCGAGCCCTAATCGCGACCTTTTTTCAGATGAAGAAGACGATGACTGCTCTGTTGTTTTGTTCGAAGTTGAAGAAGAGCAGACTTCTGAGTGTCAAGCCCTAATCGTGACTCTTTTGTTAAGTCTTGCCCTTTTTTTTTATTTTTATTTTTAAAAAAGGCGACGCTACAGTGGCTTCTCGCGATGTACAGTCGCTTCTCGCGACACTGTCGCCTCTCGCTACATAGGCAGAGGCGAGCGCTATTTTGAAACACAACGCGACAGAGGCAAATTAGCGACACTGCCTCGCCGAGCGCTATTTATAACACTGGGTTAGACTCAATACTTACCTCACTCCAAAGATCACTCAAAGCTCAACCACAACTTTGCCTTTCAAACAAGCCTCACTACCAACAATATCTAGCAAATTACCAACCAAACGATTCAAAATAAACCTTAGAAATTACCCACGTTGCAAAAGATTCAATTTAGGTCATTATTGAAAAAGTAAACAAAAGTCAACTTCCAGGCCCGCTTGGTCCAAACCAGAAATTCGGACCAAAACCCAATTACCCATTCACCCCGAGCCCGGTTATGTAATTTGTTTGGAAATCTGACCTTAATTTGAGGTCTAAATCCCAATTTTACAAAAATCCCTAATTCTACCTAAACCCCCTATTTCCACCATGAAAACACTAGATTTTAGGTTGAAATCTTATGAAATGTAATGAATGATTGAAAGAAAATAGGTTAGAATCACTTACCAATGAATTGGGAAAGTGTAGTTTTTTGAAAAATCGCCTTAGGGTTTTCTAGTTTTGAAAATTTGAAGAATGAACAAAAATCCCGTCAAGTTAAGATTTTACCCAGATGCAGGCCTAAATGCGAGAAACTCTTCGCAATTGCGAAGTCTCAACATTCCTGATGCCTTCGCAAATGCAAACAAATTGTTCATAAATGCGAACATGAGGGGATCCCAATTGCGACCCCACTTTTCGCAAATGCGAAAAATCCACCCCAGCTCACTGCTCGCAAATGCAAGGCTCGCATCGCAATTGCGAAGTCTGCAAACATGATGCACCAACAATTCATTTAAGTTCAAAAACACTCCGTAGCCTATCCGAAACTCACCTGAGCCCTCGGGGCTCCAAATCAAACATACACACAAGTACAAAAACATCATACAAACTTGCTCGCGCGATCAAATCGCCAAAATAACACCTAGAACTACGAATTGGACACCAAATCAAATGAAATTTTTTAAGAAAACTCATGAACTCATATTTTTAACAACCGGACGTCCGAATCACGTCAAATCAACCCCGTTTCTTACCAAATTTGACAGACAAGTCATAATATAGTAATGGACCTGTACCGGGCTTCGAAACCAAAATACGGGCCTGGTATCGACAAAACCAAACGTCGGTCAATCTTAAAAATCATTAAACTTTCAAACTCTTAATTTCCGACAAAAATTAATAACTCGAGCTAGGGACCTCCGAATATCGATTATGGGCATACGCCCAGGTCCCAACCACCGGGACTGTCAAAATACAGATCTAGGTCCGTTTGCTCAAAACGTTGACCAAAGTCAACTCAAATGGGTTTTAAGGCAAAAATTTCATATTTTTATCAGTTTTTAACATAAAAGCTTTTCGGAAAAACACTCGGACTGCGCACGCAAATCAGAAAGGCTATAATGAGGTATTTGAGGCTTCGAAACACAGAATTAGGTTCTAAAACATAAAATGACCTATTGGGTCATCACATTGTATTGCTCCTTTTATTGGATGATTAGTTGTTTCCTGCTTAAGGAAAGTGATTGTAATGGAGAGCACAGAAGGCTTTAGTGATAACACGACTAGATCAAGGTAAATCTAGGGAAGATGATAGCATAGTGCAGAGAAAGAAGTGGTTAATGGGCAGCCCCGTGCACTAAGCTTCCGCTATGCGCGGGGTCCGAGGAAGGGCCGGACCACAAGAGTCTATTGTACGCAGCCTTACCCTACATTTCTGCAAGAGGCTGTTTCCACCGCTTGAACCCGTGACCCCCTGTCACATGGAATCAACTTTACCAGTTACGCCAAGGCTCTCCTTCAAAGAAATGGTTAATGATAAATGATAAATTTCAGATGGAGTATGAGTGACTGAATGATAGTTACAAAAACTTCCCTTTCGTATATCTGCCTAGATCTGGCATTTTTCCAATTTTGTAAAGCTGAAGTGTCTATTTTTAACTATAGTTGAGTGAATAAGCACGAGGAGAACGCGTTTGTCTTTACGGTCACGGCTGGGTCATGGCTGCCAATGGTGAACGAAGCTAATTTGACTGAGTTACATGCATGAGGAATAAGATATGACTGTTTACGTGTTCATTGTTTGGCTATCTAACTAGTGAACACCTTAAAGCTATTTGTTGGTGCTTGCAATTTCTTGAAATTTTGCTTACTTATGAATTGCTTGTGACACAGGTCTTTTGGAATCGAATGAGGGCACTAGAGATGAGTTGAACTGGCTTGTTGTTAGACCATTCTTTGATACCATTTCTGGTCAATGGCTCGTAAAGGAAACCGACAGAAGTACAGAAAAGGAGTTTCAGATTCTGGATCTGGATTGGTAAATGAGAATGAAAACAGTAGTCTGACTGAGGCAGAGGGCAAAAATGCAGAACCTTTTAATGGTAATCTTTCCGGCATATCTCTAGCAGAGAGCTTCAACAATACACATGAAAGTGAAAGCAAGAAAAGTAAGCACAAATGTAGAAGATCACTTAAAAAGGAAAAGAAAGATATTGATACATTGTCAATTGCAGAGGAAATAGGGCCTGAAGAATGCAGTGGTGCAGGATCTTTCCAAAGTCAAAGTAGAGGGGTGGCTCCCGAGTCAAGAGAAGGTGGTGAGACGTCTCCGCACACTAGTCACTGCTCAGACAATTCAAAAGGAAGTTTTGGCCAGTTGGGAACAGGATTAGATAGAGACAATATATTAGAAAATTTTAAAGTGTCTATTATTGTAGTTTTTAGGAACTTGATGACATTGGCTCTGTCTGTCTCAAAGGCATCAATTCAGTGGTTAGAGAGGTGGAAACCTTTGCTTGATCCTCTGAGGAGAAATTTATTAATTGCAAGTAAGCACGTTCAAGAAAAGGTTCAGCATGCATACCCTATAGTGGTTCGGTGGATCATGCACAATTTATTCAATGCGACTGGGTATGTTCAAGAAAGGGTTCAGCATGCATATCCTATAGTGGTTAGGTGGATCATGTATTTTGGAAATATAATTATTCTATTATCAATGGTTTGGTTGGATTGTGCTCTTAGAGGAATTGAGTCCTTTCTATGCATGGGGATGACTTCAATTCTCTCAGTCATCTGGTGGGGTGTTCTATCTTTGATTGCAGCTGCTAAATTCAAGTTTCTATTGATTTTGGTAAGCGACTAGCTTCTTTTTTTGCATGGAAAACAACATCTTCACCCCTCAAATAATAAAAGGTGTTTGTGAGCACATATATCTAACCCTAATTGCTTCTCATCTTTGGGTTGGCTCATGAATGATTTTATGCTGAACCAGAATTCCGGAAATCACTTTGAGGAGCTATGGATTGTTTTCCCTAAGTCACTAAATTAGTTTTGGCCATTTCTAAAAGTGTGATTTTGTTTAAATTGTTTTGGACAAAATCAGTGTCTGAGTTTGACCATTTCATGCTTTGAGATTCTAATAGTTGACTTTTACTGATTTTGACTGTGTATACTTTGCTCCATGACTCCATCTTATTCTATTAATGCTTCTTGAATTACTGAAGGCGGTCACTATAGTTTTTAAGTGAAATATTTCTTTTCATTCTGGGCGCTTACCAATTTCTTCAGCAGTTTCTAACTTGTAAGACTGTAAATTTGATAAATTAGTGGCTTGATTTTGTGGAGTTTCCTGTGGTCACTCTCTGACTTTGTGTTTTATTTGTAATCATTGATTATATTACTTCCGTTGAACTGCATATATGAGACCTTTCAATCATCTTGCTGTAATGAATTGCTGTTAACATTCAGGCAGCAGTTGCTGTGATTGGACTTCTTGCTGGGTTCATCATCGCAGTTCTAGGAGTTGCTGCAGTGAGCATCAGTTACTTGTGGTTCTATGGAAGATTTTGGGCAGCGTTGCTTCTGGTCCTGAGTGGAGGTGATTACTTTTAAGCTTAAGTGTTGAGCAGTTGCTTTTACTTTTATCAAATTGATTCCAGTTTTTTCCACTAAGCGCTGTTTTTCATTTTCAATTTAGGAGTGCTTTACAGGCTGAAGCATGAACGGCTTGCGGTGTTTCTCGTAAATTTGTATTCTGTACATTGCGCATGGACATATGTCGGATGGATTGGTTTAATCTTTGGTTTGAATTTATCATTTGTTTCGAGTGATATACTCATATTCTTCTTAAGAAACAATGTAAATGATCATAGAAGGCCAAACAGCTTTCCTGATCAAACAACTGGAGTACAAGGTGAACCTAGCTTCTATTCTGGTGGATCAGTGCCTCCATCTGCTGATGATGTGTATGTTCATACAGCTGATCGTGGCACTGGGATCCCTTCAACTAGTGGATCTGACGCTGATATGACATCTGAAGATGAAGTTCTCAGATTGTTAAACAGTACAGATCACTATTCAGCACTGGGCCTGAGCCGATTTCAGAATGTAGATGCTTCATTTCTCAAGAAAGAATATAGGAAAAAGGTGATTCTTCAGTACCCTCCTGAAATTCTTACTCACAAAATATTCGTATCTGATTTTTCTGAACATCATGCTGTTTGAAGCTGATAATGCTAGATTAACTAGAAATGCCTTGCTATCGAAGTCAAAATATTACCAATCAGCTAAAGTATATCTTCTATTAGGCAATGCTGGTTCATCCTGATAAAAACATGGGCAATGAAAAGGCTGCTGAAGCTTTTAAGAAACTTCAAAACGCCTATGAGGTACAGTTTGTCTTGTGATTTGAGTTCTCTATTTGGTGTTCATTCCTGCACTTGGTAAGAATTGGATTATTTCAGGTCTTACTTGATTCTTTTAAGCGAAAAGCATATGATGATGAATTGAGGAGGGAAGAGCTGCTGGACTACCTTCGGCGGTTCCAAAGCCCTTCGCAGAAGGTTTGAATGAATAGAATTTTGAGTCATCTAATTAACCATTCTCCAAAAAATAATAATTTTGAATCATCTAATTAGTTCATCTGTTAGAGTTGACATTTTATGCATATGTCAAATATGCAGTGAGTTCAGCAAAAAGATGTTTTGTTTCAATTTTTGCAACTATCTTTTTCTACAATAGATAAGGAACTTTTAAATGATATCTAACTGAAATAAGAGATTGGTGAAGTCCTTGACAAATCTTATGTTTTGTGAAAGATATATGCTCTTTAAGCCCTCGGTCATCACCTTTTGCTGAAGAAACCAGCTGGGAGAAAGTTCTTAATGGGAACAGCTTTAAGTAATAATGGGTAGTCTTAAGTCTTAGCTCTTTTGCCTACTTTGCCTGGTTGACTCGATTACATATAGGAATGAGCCCCTGTAGGTTCATCATATAAGTAATGACATCTATCAGTAAAGGTCTTGCTCTAAATGCAGTCCCATGTCTTTGTTTATCCTATGTATTTACGGGGAAGGATCATCTTGTACCAGAAACTATATTAATACTCCTGAAGTGTGATTGTAATGTTGGATTATACTTTCACTTAACTCTGTCTCATGCTTAACCAAACAATTTTAGGGTAGAGGCTATGGGTTCTTCACCTCTGGATTCACACAGACAGAAGCTGCGGCAGAGGATTCTCTTGCAGACGCTCGACGAATTACTTGCAAGAAGTGTGGCAACTTTCATGTCTGGGTTTTCACTAAGAAAACAAAGTCCAAAGCAAGATGGTGCCAGGTTTTCCCTCCAGTGACAATATAAGCATGTTATAAATTCTTGAAACATAAATTCTCGTTTGTCTTCCTCCTCTCTAGCATATGTGTTTTTTATTAGGATATTTACCTTTTACTCTTCCATTCATAGGAATGCAATGATTTTCATCCAGCAAAAGATGGAGATGGATGGGTTGAACAGCCTTCACATCCATTCTTCTTTGGAATGCTACTGAAGGTATCAAAGTAACTGAACAAAATGAGAAAAAGCAAAATCTTTTGAGAAGACTTTCTTGCATGACGAGTCTCTCTCATCCTTGCGGCCTATGTGACGCTATTGATCTCTACCAATATGTGCAGGTAGATAATCCTGTTGCCTATGTTTGTGCTGATAGCAGGATCTATAATGCTACTGAATGGTATATCTGTCAGGTAAAGTTTTTCTTCTCACCATCTGGGGTATAAGGTTTCAATTTGAATGGAATTGGTCTGGGAAATGAGAAGAAGTTGTTACTTGTTTGTTAAGCTTGGATGATGTTCAGTTTTATCTGCTATACTGTTGTTTTCTCCATATTTAGGAAAAGACAAACGACTCTCATAAATGAGCATCTCTTTTGAGCATCGCTCCCATAGATGTTGTAAAAGTTGGTTAATCATTGAAAAGAACTGAGCAAGTGCACCTCTGTATGCTGGGGATGCAGGGAATGAGATGTCCGGTCAACAGTCACAAGCCAAGCTTCCATGTAAATACAATGAAGAGCAGCAATGGGAAGAGAAGTAGCTCAGGACAAAGAGGACCAAATATGGAAGAGACCATGACAGAGGAGGAATTTGTTGAGTGGCTACAGAATGCCGTACAATCTGGTACGTTTGATGGCAGGACATCAGCTGGCACTAGTACTAGTACTAGTACTAGTACTTGTGGAAGCAAGAGAAAGAAAAAGGGGAAGAAGCAATGGTGAGTATGAATGATATGACTAGACGAGTAATTCTAAATCTATAATGGACTTCTGTCATCTATCTGCATGTTCCAGCTTTCATACATGTTTTTTTACAAACTAAACGGGGGTTACTCGGCCTAGCTAAAAGTGGTTTGGTTTGGTGGTGTTTAATTTAATAGTTGCCAGCATGATTCATTTTGGCCTAGCGAGGGTCCCACAAAATGGTAACCAGAATTTGCTAATATGTCTAAAATGAAAAAATAAATATCCATTTCGCCTCGATCTCTTCGGTTCTGTGCTTCTCTTCTACTAGAGAAGTTTCGAATCTTCTTACAAGGTAGCAAAACAATCTCAAACAGAAAAGATCACAACTTGTTAGATCCAAATTTAACTACATAATCTGAAGAGAGCCGGTCATATTCATAGTTTACTTTTTCTAGCCATGTACATAGTTAATACATTACTTATACTCAATTATACACATATAATACATCCACCGACTATATTTAGTTTAAGTGGTTGAATGGATGGCTATATGGTTTGATTCTTTTGAATCGGAAAAAAGCATAGTTCATGGCTAGTAGTGACCCAAAACCATGCGCAACCTCCGGAGCAGTAGGCTATTTGGAGGAATGCTACGCAACAATGGCTAGCTCGAGAGTTAGAAATCTGAAAAGAAAAAAGAGGAAATAACACTATATGCCTATCACTCCCAAACTATTTACCCGGATTTATCCATTTGAAAATTAATTACAACTCCTACCTAGGCGATCTAAACTTATCACCCGTAAATTCACTTGCCTTTTCCCTTTTAATTTGCTTTAAGCTTTTACCTAGCGTGAGGGGCAAATTGAAAATGCAAAACTTTTTTTTCGTTCTGTTTTATTCTATAACTTGAATACCAAGACTTCTAACTTCTGCAAAACATTAATATGCCATTGGAGGACCTTGAAGCTTTGAAACTCATAAATTGGATTTGTTGAGTTTGTGGTTATTTTGATCCAATTCCGACCGGGTATGTTCGAAATGCTAATTGGAGATGTGGCTATATTTTGAGTCAATTTGGTGGAGATTTTAGAGTAGATTTTAAATCTTGGGTTGAACGGCAAAGAAGACAGATTTGTACTGTATAACAAAATGGTATAGTATACTGTATTAGTATACAATAATTAATTCAAGAGTATATAATTAACTACAGTAGTATACAACTAATTTTTTTGAAGGAATGAACCAATCCTCTATATACCAAAATAATATATTATAAATCATTTTGGTTAATTCAATAGTAGATAATTTATTGCGTTGAACTGGGAAGAAGAATGTATACTGTATGCCAAAATAATATACTATATACCATTTTGGTATACAGTTCATTCCAATGATATAATATTATAGTATGCTATATAATGTAAAGGTACACTCTTACAGTTAGGTCCTTTTAGAATTTTTTGAAAATTTTATTGACAACTGATATTATTTCAGTTTAATAATTGAATTAAAAAAAATTTAACTCTTTGCTTACAGTTGTATACCCTGTTGGTATATCTATATACTATACTGGTATCATATGTTAGTTAAGTTTTTGGGTTGTATTAACTACATTTAATTGGTACACAGTTTGATTTTTCTTTAGTAATAGTATAAAAAAAGAATAATAAAAAATAGTAAAAACAATAAATAAAATTAGATTATGAAGAGAAAAGAAAACATAAAAAGAAGGTTAAATGAAATTAGAAAAGAAAAAAAGAAAAAGAAGAAGAAGAAACCGAGAAAAAAAGAAAAGGAGAAAAGAAAGAAAAAAAGGAAAAAGAAAAGAAAAGAAGCATAGAAATAAAAAAGAATTGGAGAATAAAGAAAAAACTTCTCATAAAAACTACTATGGATAGGAAATGTAATTAGTTTGATGGGTAAAAAACAAATGGGTAGACAAATATAAATAGTTTTATTTTGGTGAGTAAGTGTGTCATTCTCCCAAAAAAAAAATAGTGCAAGGAATTAATAGAATTAGATTCTATTGTTATTGTTTGAAGGAACATGTTATAGAAATTTTTGTTCATCTGAAGCTGATTTGAACAAACTTTTCGAAGCTAATTACATGAAGTGCAGTTATTGTTGTTGTACTAGAGCTTTAAAGCTGATTTGAATAAAATTTTCGAAGCTAATTACGTGACGCGTAGTTATTGTTGTTGTACTAGAGCTTTAAAGCAGATTTGAGAGAGTTGAGTTGGAATTACATTCAGATTTCAAATACCTAACGCATTTGGTAGCAAAAACAGTATATATATCTATGTGTATTACGTTGTATATTTGTGTATCCTTATGCAGCTCCCTGTATATCTATTGTAACTTTCTGTATATCTATGTATATTCATGTCTACATGTTTGTATTATACATGGATATATAATATATACATGTGATATTGATGTTTCTTCAATTCGATTACAACGACAAATTTTGACTCCAAACTAGTCCAACTCACCTCCAGTTTCGTATATATCCTCGTCAATGTATTTCCAACGAATTTCAATCACACTCACTAAAAATTATCTTATTTTTTCATGGATCTTCTTAGTGTAATGGATTCTATGGCTAAGGGAGTGGTGACTATTTTATTTTTTCTTGATACGTTTATGTAAGTATTTCTTTATTTTAATATTGTTAAAATAAAACTTATTGTACACGAAAGAATAACGTAGAAATACCTTACTTGTAAGGCCTAGGCAAAAGGTAATTAATAAGATAGTACAAAGAGGTAAATGTTCCAATTAATGGTCCACAAATGGACAATGAGCATAATTTGCTAGAGAACCACCGATACTATTATGCCTTATCTAAGTGTTCGAACATCAAAGACAGAAAAATAGTACATTAAGAAGAATGCAAATATGGAGATCAGCCTTCCTAGATACCCTATTATTGAAGAGGTATTTATTTTGTATGAGAAACAAGGCAAACATGAGCTAGAGGCACTAATTTGGTATAAGACCCACTAATTCTCTTACTTCATAATAAACTCAGGTATTAGTAGCCTGAGTCTCATAATGAGAATCATCTTCGCACTTCACGCTCTCTTTTAAATGTGTTTTTGGAGGTGGCATAAAGCGTCTTTGCATTGCACTGATACGATTAGTTGCGGGAGGCCTGAGCGGGGTGGCATAGTTTGGACAAATCCGAAATCTAAATCGAGCGCCGAATTTTTTGAATCTTTGGTTTGGATTTTGGATTTAATTTTCAAAATTTTTGGATTTCGGATTGGATATTGGATTTGGTACTTCGGATTTTTGCATATCCGAAAATCCGAAATTTTTATTCTTTTAGTCCATTATCCATATGCTAATAGTAATAAGTTTATTACCCTACCCATTAGATATTATTTCATATATTCAATATTAATTACTAAGTTACTTTCAGATTACTTTCTATTTGGATAAGATTTTAGTGTCGCCGCTTCTTATCGGCCGTGCTAATTGTCTCTGTTGTATTTTCTTTGATAATAATTTCATCACTTCAATACTTTATTTGGAAGATTGGGCAAGCATGAGGATCTTTTCGGACAATTTAACATGAGTGCTTCATTTGGATATTCATTTTTGTAAAAAGTAGAAACATCTCAACTTATACGTTCAAAATTGAAAATCTATAATATCCAACCGATTAATCCAAAACTGAACTTAAAGAAATCCAATCCGAACATATTTGGATTGGATTAGGATTATCATTTGTTCAATCCGAAAATCGAAAATCCAAACCGAAATTCTCATATCCAATTCGAACTGCCCGAACGCCCACCCCTAGACCTAAGGAAAAAAAACAAATGCACTAAGAATTAGTGTGGGGGATAAGAATTAAGTTATTAATTTCACTTCTCTGAAGATGCTGGAGTTGGACATCAATTCGAAATAAATTTACATTGGATGCAATAATAAATTTGCAAGAAAATAATAATAATTTTTAACTAAAAGCTTGTTACGATTAACTTAAGTTAAACAATAACTCCACTACCGGGTAAAACCTTATGTCAAGATCCGAAATCTCAATCGGCAGTGCCGTGATAACGATTAACATCGAATGCCAGGCAAGCCAACACCACAACTAACAAAATAAGGAAAAACAATAAATATCTAATAAATGGTCAATAGCATAACATAAATGTAAGGCTCCGTATAATTTTACCAAGAACTCGAGGTTTGTGGTCCCAGGATAGGAAAATATGTAAGGTCCCGTGAATTTCTATTGCTAATTCGAGCAATTGCGAGCTTAGGAATACAATTTAATTTAGACCCGAACCACATGAGAATTACTGGAGTGGATAAAGTTATTTTGATACTTGGGGATAATTATTTTTAATCTTTGAGTGTCGTAATAATGGGGAACACTTGGATATTAATTTCAAAGCAATAAGACTAAAGAAAATACAGTGAGCTATCTCCCCATAGCACAACTATAGCACAGGAAGGAAGTAAAAGATTTTAGCAAACCAGTGAGCTAAAGCTTTATAGCACAGGGATAGCACTAGTGGAAAAATACTATACCTAGGCTTATTAATACCTGAGCGGTGAGAGAGAAAAATAAATGGATTTCAAGACTATGACTTTTCTCTCCATCATACATCTGACCAAGGCGTCCAATACACACTTAAGGTGAGTTTCTAAGTGTGTTATTATGATGATTCCACTTCTCAATCACTAGTTACAACAAGGTTTTTATTGGATTCCTTAGGATTTCTTCAAAATCTCAAGAACACCCCAAAGGTTGACTTTCAAGATTTGGTCTACAAGAGGTAATCTTTCACCCTTAAACCTACATGCATGAATTGTTAGTATATATATGAGCACGAAATAAGTACTAGCACTTATGAGATGGTGATTCGAAGCCATAAATACTTAAACTAGATTATTGGGTGTTGCAGAGATTTTATATATGTACATCCATATTGAAGAGCCTTTATGAACACAGTCTTAACAAGACGCTGGATCACAAAATATTGCATGTACTTACTTTCTGAATGAGACGCATTATTCATGAAGCCATTCTATTATAAATTCTCTTATTTACAACCTCTTGTGGAATTGAGCTCTATAAGTATTGTCATGAATTAAGTTATAATCCTAGGCTAATACTTCCCACTAGATTTCCTAAATTCTCAACAAAGGACTATACCTGATGAATTTCTTATAGAACCTTTTGATTCAAATGGATAACAACTGCTCATTTGTGCTTATGCATGCACCGTTGTAAATCTTACCTATGTGGTATCAATTCTAATGTAACACAGCCTAGTGTTGATATCTTTCTCAAGCAACTCTCTCTCTTCTTTGTATGTGGCTCCTATGGTTTGAGCAATAACTTTAGTCCTTTGTGAATATTATCATAAACCTTTCTCACTGTCTAGTAACATAAGAACATGTCTCATCGCCTATCATATGGGTACATTTCAATTAGAATGATCACTTTTCTGTATAAAGTTTCTTAGAAATTTGAGGTTTTCACGAAGTTGTCACAAGAAGATCTTTTGTTAAGGTCCACATAGATCATGCCTAAGTGAGTAACCCACATTGTTCCTAGTATTGTAATTGCCCATGAAGTGGCATGGTATTGCATCTTGAGAGTTATTGTGGCAGAAACATGTCTAGCTCAGAACAAAGTTTTCATTCTCTCTAACCAATACATGATTTCACCCCAACGTTAAGATGTCCTAGCTACATGGTTTCACTTGTGTGTGGTTGAAAGTTAAGTAGCCTTACCGCGATCTTTTCTGCCCAACCTCTGGTGAATGTTTCAGATTTTGGAACATATTATGAGCATATTGATTTGAAAGACAAGTTTGTTGTATCTCCAATCCTCTCATATTAGATCAACTATCGGGAAGTCATAATGATAATAATCTCACAATTGTTCAACTTCTTTTTCAACCTAGTTGGTTTGTGGCATATATTTCTTATGTCAAATACTGTTAAGAGCGTAATGCAACTTCATGTATTTTGAAACCTCTATCACATGCATGGTGCAAGTATTCTCGTTTCAATTTGAACTCCTTTTCCCTACACAATAGGAGGTGACCGATGTCACATACTTGGCTATTTCTTCTTAAGGCTTTCTATTGCCGAATAAGGCACATATGGAATGAAACAATTGTTAGTATATCCCTTTCATAACTCATAGTCTTACAAGAATAACTGATGCTAATGTCTTTATACTCCCCATCATGCTTCCCATATGTCACATGTCTAAAATGACTCACTTCTTTTGCATCTCGGGATCATGTACATGGTTCCCATGTTATTGATGTGTACTAATTAACTCTATGTCCCATTTGTCAAATTGATGATGTCATAACAATGATTAACCATGATAGCTCTATTGATAGTAACCTTCATGTCTCTTAGGATATAACCTCCTGAAATGCCCCTGTTCAGCATATTGATGGATCCTTGAATAATTCCAGCTAAATCTCAAAACCCGTTATTCCTCTTTGTATTAAATCTATGAGGGTTGAAGGTTCAAACATGTCAAAGAAGAAGCATAATTCAACGATCTAATATATTGGGTAGGAAACCCTATGGTCATATTCATTCAAGCATACCGTACAATAAGGTGGAGAAGGAAGTTAAGGGTCGCCAAGGGTTAAATTCGGGTGTTCGAAGTAGAGATTTTGAGTTGAAGAAAGTGAAGATATTATATGGATTTCTAATAAAGGTAAAGTGGGTGTAGTCACATTAGGCCTTATGTAATCTTGAAGGAAAAAGTCAAACTATGAGTTTGATGTTTCCCCATCGTTGTTCTCTATGCACTTGGTGTTTCACGTGTCAACGTCAAAGAAGGTAGTTGGAAATCTTTTGTCAATCGTTCCGGGGGAAGGTATTGAAGGTGAATTTGATGGGTAATTTGCTTATGAGAGGTACCTAATTGTCATCCTTGATTAGACGAGTTCGGAAACTAGGATTGCCTCCATTAAAGTGATATGGAAAAGTCTATAAGTTGAAGGGGTCACCTCGAAGGCCGATGGTATTGTGGAAATAAAATATTTTCACTTGGTTGTATAGTAGATGGTTGTGATCCTAAAGGTACTTTATATGTTTTATGATTTAAATAGTGCAACTTATGTCCAGATATCACTCATGATAATGTAATGCCGGTAATGTAGAGATTTGTGTTATTGATATATTGTGATGCTTTGCCAAATTGTGGGTGTGTTTTTAGGAGTGGTTTTGGTAACTCTCTGGCAGATGGATAAGCCCAAATACAGGGGGAACTATGTCGAAAGTTTTGAAAAAGTTGGGAGTTAGTAGTTAGTCAAATTTGGTAGCTTGTGATGTGTGAGAGAAGAATTGTGCTATGTTAACTGTTTGGGGGCGGACTCTACTCCTCATTCGAGGAGGAATGATCCTAAGCGGGGAATATGTAAGGACCTGTAAAACTTTACCTAGAACTCGAGGTTTGTGGTCCCGAGGTAGGAAACTGTGTAAGGTCCCGTGAATTTCTATAGCTAATTTGAGCAATTACGAGCTTAGAAATACAATTTAATTTATACCCGAACCACATGAGAATTACTGGAGTGGATAAAGTTATTTGGATGATTGAGAATAATTATTTTATTAATCTTTGAGTGTCGTAATAATGGGGAACACTTGGATATTGATTTCAAAGCAATAAGACTAAAGAAAATACAGTGAGCTATCTCCCCATAGTGCAACTATAACACAAGAGGGAAGTAAAAGATTTTAGCAAACCAGTGAGCTAAAGCCTTATAACACAGGGATATCACCAGTGAAAAATATTGTACCTGATTTTAGCAAACTAGTGAGCTAAAGCCTTTTAGAACAGGGATAGCACCTGTGGAAAAATACTATAACTTGGCCTATTAATACCTGAGCGGGGAGAGAAAAAAAATATATTTCAAGACTAGGGCTTTTCTCTCCATTACCCATCCGACCAAGGCTTACAATACACACTTAAGGTGAGTCTCTAAGTGTTTTTTTTTGATGATTCCACTTCTCAATCACTAGTTACAACAAGTTTTTGATTGGATTCCTTTGGATTTCTTCAAAATCTCAAGAACACCCCAAAAGTTGACTTTCAAGATTTGGTATACAAGAGGTAATATTTCACCCTTTGACCTATATGCATGGATTGTTAATGAATATATGAGCACAGAATAAATACTATCATCTATGAGATGGTTATTGGAAGCCATAAATACTTAAACTAGATTATTGGGTGTTGTAGAGATTTTATAATGTGTTAACTAGTGAAATTTGGTGGACTGAGTTCATTGAGGATTATAATGGTGCTATGAAGGTTGTTAGTCGATAAAGAATGTTGTTGTATCTCTTGTTGGTGGGAAGGAGTGATTTTTGGATGAAGAAACACCATTACTAGAGGTAGTTAAATTCTATGCACTCTAAGTAGTTGATAAAATGCCAAAATAACAAGAAAACCTGGAAATTTTTACTAATATTGGTCCAATTTAATTTTTTTGATTTATATTGAAGTTGTAGGAGTAGTGGGTGGTTTTAATTTCACCAAAGGGCTGAATCAAGGTATGTTGGCTAAACTCCTCTCTTAGAATTGGACCCCGACAATGGCCTTGTAAGTCCCGGGTTGCTCATTATAAATTGATTGTCTCGAATAACCCTTGTGTCAAATGATATATGCGTTCAATTTGTATTCCAAACGTTCTTGTTTGTTAAGTTCCGATTTGAGAAGGTGATTAAGCATGGTATGTGTGTTAATATGTTGTAATTTGGAAATGCGATCCTAATGAAAACTAACATGTCGAATTGTGCAAGAAATCACATGTTCCAAAGACCCTTAATTTGGTTAGTTGCTTGAATGTATATCTAATGCCTTGAATATAAAGGCCTTGTTGTTAATAATCTGTAAGGATGCTTGAAAGTAAAACAAGTGGGTTGGAGATATAAAGTGCGGCCAACGTGGTAAGAATGAAAGTCATACTTGTGGTCAATGGTGTCGAGGATATGAAATGATGTGAGAAAAGCGTATGAAATAGGCCTTGACTAAATTGTTCCATACTGGCTTGAAAATAGAATTGTCTAAAAGCTTACGTACAAAATTTATGGCAATGTGGCTTTTCTAATTAATGTTGTGCTTGTAAATACTTCCAATGTGTTTGAGCTCTTATGTCTTCATGAGTTGAAACTGTGTATTGTCCTTTTTTTGGGAAAAAGTATCTCAAGAACAAATGGTGCGTTACACATTCATGATTTTATCATGTGCTTCAATTGTCAATTATTTTACCCCATTTATTGAAAAGAGATCCATTATTTTCAAAGTATTTACTGTTAATGAACTTGAAGTTGTGATTTCTGTGGAATTTTATTTGTTGATATTTACGATGATGATCCATGAAAGTAAATAAATAAATGGGAGCATGAAATATGAAATTCGGCCAAGTGTCAAGAATGATATTATAATTATGTCCATTAGTACCGATGAATTGAATATATGTGAAGAAAGTATGATGTGCGATGATTGATAAAAAAGGTAATGTCTCGGGTGAGACGACCTAGCCGATCGGTCTACGATCGGACGACATGCCGCACACATGGTGGTAATTGTGCTGGAAATTATGATTTTGGTTAATCTCTCAAATGAGGCGGCCTAGCCGATCGGGCCGTGATCGAACTCCGTGTAAAAGTACGGTGGTATTGTGAATATTGGCATACTGGAATTAAAGAGCTCCCCACCTAAAACATGAAAATTTATTTGAAACCCTATGTGGTTCTTAACTTGACGTTTTGGTGTTATTTGAGGCTTCTATTGAATTAATGATGGTCCCCCCTTGTATTATTATTCATTGTATTGAGATGGTGTTTAGTTATACATACTAGTAATATCCCACATGTACCAACGTCCCTTTTGCCGGGGCGCTGCATCTTCAATTGATGCAGACAGCTCATCAGTGGGCATCTTCGGTCCTCATTAGATGCCACTCTCTATTCAGCATGTTTTGGTGAGCCCTACTCTATTCCGGGCTTTATGTCACCTTACGTTGTATTTTGTACTATGAGGTATAACCGGGGCCTTGTCGCTGACACCTTCATTCTTCATTTCTATTGTACTTAGAGCCTCCGTAGACAGGATGAGTGTGGTATCTGATGTTGGGAATTGAACTAGAAATGTTGTTATTTGGCAAACATGTTTTCATTATATCTATAAACTTGTAATAATTTGGAAATTATAAATGAAGCTGCTAATGGAAATGAAATGAGAGTTGCTAATAAAATCTTTTCAATGTTTGATTAATGGAGTACATCTCCACTTTATTCATGGATGAGTTTGGGTAGAAGGAAGTCTAACATGCTTGCTCGGACGGGTTCACTCGGTTGGGCGTCGATCGCACTCCCCGAGTTTGGGGCGTGACAATAAACTACCCAAATATCTCGTTTTACAAGTGCATGATCATCTAGATTCATCAAAATACAAGGTTTTCAAAGAAATACAACACTATCCGAAATAAAATGAAAACAATACAGGAGATATAGAAAAGTGACTCTAGGGCTTGCGAACGGGATTCAACTTTGCCTCGAATAACTGACTGATAGCTGCTAAGTGCTTCTTGGAACTCCGCTGGTACCCACGTTAAAATATGCACAAGAAGTGCAAAAGTGTAGGATGAGTACAACCGACCTAATGTACTCAGTAAGGATCGAGCCTAACCCCGACGAGGTAGTGACGAGGCTAAGACAAGACACCTACTAAAAACTGTGCATATATATATATATATATATATATATATGGAAAAAACAAGTAAAGTATTTAAAATAAATAACATGGTGGGGGCATATAAATGGGGAATAACCGGAACAATAAGTACAGAATCACAAAGTATGTATCTTTCCGTAATAAGCAACGAAATCGCCAAATTAAACTCACAACTCAAGTATCAAGTAAAAGCACTAAAATCATCAAATGGCACGTCATCACCCTTCATGCTTTTACTCTCATCCTCACCATATAATATAGGTACAAGTATGCATGTGCACGACATCACCTTTCGTGCTTTTACTCTCATCCTCACCATATAATATAAATGCAAGTATGTATGTGCATGACATCACCCTTCGTGGTTTTACTCTCGTCCTCACCACATAATATAAGTGCATGTATGTATGTGCACATCTCCCTTCGTGCTTTATCCTCACGTTCACTCAAGCAACGATATCAATATGCAAATATGGCACGACAATACCCTTCGTTCCTCACCAAACAACAATAATGACCCAAAGTATCAAACAAGGTGGGGAGCAAATTTCAACTTCAACCGTGGTGCTAGAATAAACAACTTCAACTTTC
Source organism: Nicotiana undulata (assembly GCA_005239495.1). Classification (NCBI taxonomy): domain Eukaryota; kingdom Viridiplantae; phylum Streptophyta; class Magnoliopsida; order Solanales; family Solanaceae; genus Nicotiana; species Nicotiana undulata. The sequence continues at coordinate 19,295 of MDKH01057697.1, read as the reverse complement.
AATATCACTACAACTTAAAAATAAGAAATAAACACAGAGGCGAACAATTAAAGAGCGACAATCTAACTAAGATATGGAAGGCATAAAAATTAAACAACACGATACAATAAGATAATTTCCACCCGCATCCTTTAATCCATGACGACACATATATACTCGTCACCTTGCATATACACTGTCCCACACATAATTCACGTAGAAAATAAACCAACAAGTTCTAATTTCTTCAAGTCAAAGTTAACCACAATACTTACGTCACTTCACAACCAAATCAACAATCAATCATGACTTTTCCTTTAGAATAAGCCTCTAAACCAATAAAATCTAGCCAAATATAGTTCAAACATTTCAATCTCTTTATAAACTACCCAGGAGTAAAAAAGGTTCAATCTTTAACAAAATTTAAAAAGTCAACAAAATTCAATCCCGGGCCCGCTTGGTCGAAAACCGAGATTCAGACCATAACCTGATTACCCATTTACTCGCGAACTCAGTTATGTGAACTGTTTTGAAACTAAATCTCAATTTACAAAATCTCTAAATTCTACCAAAACCCTAATTTCTACCATGAAATTCATAGATTTAAGGATAAAAATCAATGAGTGATTATAAAAATACATCAAAATTAGTTTAAAAGTACTAGACAATGAAGTTGGGATGAAAATCTCTCCAAAAAGCTCTCTAGTCCGAGCTCTAGTTTTCCAAAATGGGGAAGAACAAGAAAATCCTGGCTTTCAGCTTGTATTTAACTGAGCGACAGGCGTTTTTCGCTTGCGCGAAACATCTACCACATTTGCGAAATGCATAGGCATGTTGGCCTTCGTGGTCGCGAAGCCTTCATCGCGTTCGTGAAGGCATTTCCCTTGCCAAACCTCCACGTTTGCGACCCAGGGATCGCGTTCGCGATGAATAACTATCATCCCTTCCTAGGCTATCCCCAACACTACGTGTTTGCGTGTAGCCGACCGCTTTCACGAAGGTCATTCCCCCCAGCCTTCGCATTCACGCAGAATAACTAGTTCCAACCCAAAAGTTTCCCTTTGCGATTGTGAAGCACTGATACACCAGCATAAAACCAGCAATTCAGCAAGTCCAAAAATGATCCGAATCTAATTCGAAACTCACCCAAGCCCCCAGAATCCAATCCGAACATGCACACAAGTGTAATAATATCATATAAACTCACTCGCTACCTCAAGTCATACAATTAACATTATAACAAGAATCGATCATCAAAATTCAAGATTTGAACTTGAAAACTCATCTTTTACAATCTTTAACATAATGCGCCCAAACGCGCTCGAGTCAACCGGATCCCAACCAAACGTGCGTACAAGTCCAAAAAATTAGACGAACCTACCGAGATCGTTAAGATGCAGATCTGGGGCCGTTTACCAAGAACGTTGACCGTGATCAACTCAAGTTATTTTTAAAGCTAAACATCATATTTTCCTTAAACGTCCACGTAAGAACTTTACAAAAAATGACATGGACCACACATGCAAGTCATATCACATCTAATAAAGTTATGAGAGGTCTTGAAACAACAAAAATGAAGGCTAGTACTCAAAACGACCTATCTGGTCGTTACATTCTTGACCTCTAAAAGAACATTCATCCTCGAACGGACATAAAAAAGTACCTGGACTGGTAAAAAGATATGGGTATCTACTTCGCATATCGGATTCGGACTCCCACATAACCTCCTTAATCGTCTTTCCTCTCCATTGTACTTTCACAGAGGAAAACTCTTGGATCTTAGCTTCCGAACCTGCCGGTATAGAATATCCACTAGCTCCTCCTCATAGGTTAAGTTCTCATTAAGCAGCACTGTGCTGAAGTCTAAAGCATGTGACCTGTGCTCATGGTACTTCCGAAGCATGGAAACGTGAAATGTTGTATGTACCTTGCTAGTCTAGGAGGGAATGCAAGCCTGTAAGCAACCTCCCCAACTCTCTCTAAGATCTTGAACAGGACAATAAACCTCGGGCTAAACTTTCCCTTCTTTCCAAACCTCATCACGCCCTTCATAGGCGATACTTAGAGAAGCACCTTCTCACCCACTATATAAGCCACATCTCAAACCTTCCGGCCCGCATAACTCTTCTACTAGGACCGAGCTGTACGAAGTTGCTCCTGAATCACCTTAACCTTCTCTATAGCATCACAGACTAAATAGGTACCCAACAATCTAGCCTCTCCGGGATCAAACCAACCAATTAGCGAACGAAATTATCTCCCATATAAGGCCTCATACGGAGCCATCTGGATGCTCGACTGATAGCAATTGTTGTTGGAGAACTCTGCTCAAGGTAAGAATTGGTTCCATTGACCCCCGAAATCCAAAGAGCATGCCTGCAACATGTCCTCCAATATCTGAATAGTGCTCTTAGACTGTCCATCTGCCTGAGGATGAAACGCAATACTCAACTCGACCCGTGTGCCCAACTCACGCTGCATGACTTTCCAAAAATGCGATGTGAACTGCGTGTCTTAGTCAGAAATGATGGAAATGGTCACCCTGTGCCGGCGAATAATCTCTCGAATGTAAATTAGAGACAACCGCTCTGTTGAATAGGAAGTCATCACTGGAATGAAGTGTGCATACTTAGTCAACTAGTCCAGAATAACCAGACTGCATCATATTTCCTCAAGGTCCGTGGTAATCCTACCATAAAATCCCTAGTGATGTGCTCCCACTTCCATTCCAGTATCTCCAATTTTGAGTCAATCCACCCGATTTATGATCCTCGTACTTCGCTCGTTGAAAATTCAAACACCGAGAGACATAAGCAATAATATCTTTCTTCATTATCTGCCACCAATAATGTTGTTTCAAGTCACGATACATCTTCGTGACATATGGGTGAATGGAATAGCGCGAATTGTGAGCCTCATTAAGGATCAACTCTCTCAACCCATCAATATTTGGAACAAAAATTTGGCCTTGAAGCCGTAGGACGCCATCATCTCTAATCACAACCTCCTTAGCACCACCCCGCTGCATCGTGTCCCTGAACATCAACAAGTGAGGATCATCAAATTGGCGAGCCTTGATACAATCTAACAATGATGAATGTGCCACAACACAAGCAAGAACCCGGCTAAGATCCAAAACATCAAACCTCATGAACTGATTGGCCAAAGCCTGAACATCCATAGCTAGTGGCCTCTACTCTACTAGTATATATGCCTAACTGTCTATACTCTCAACATTCCTACTCAATGCATCAGCCACTACATTGGCCTTCCCTGGATGATATAATATGGTGATATCATAGTCTTTAAGCATCTCTGACAATCTCTGATGCCGCAAATTAAGGTCCTTCTGCTTGAACAAGTGTTGGAGACTCCGATGGTTGGTATAAACCTCACATGGAATGCTGTACAGATAATGCCTCCAAATATTTAGCGCATGAACAATGGGTGCCAACTCTAAATAATGTATAGGGTAATTCTTCTCATGAACTTTCAACTGACGAGACGTATAGGTAATCACCTTACTGTCCTACATTAATAGTTCACCAAGAACAATATGCGACACATCACAATACACGGTGTAAGATCCCAAAAGTGTAGGCAACACAAACACTTGGGTTGTAGTCAATATAGTCTTGAGCTTATGAAATCTCACCTCACACTCGTCGGACCATCTGAAAGGAGTACCCTTCTGGGTCAATCTAGTCAAATGAGCTACGATGGGAAAATCCCACCAAAAAATAGTGATAATATCCAGTTAACCCAAGAAAACTCTGGATCTCAATAGCGGTAGAAGGTCTGTGCCACTCTGAACTGGATCAAATTTGTTTAGATCCACCATCCCCTCACTAGATACCATGTGGCCCAAGAATGCCACCGAATCAAGCCAAAACTCACACTGAGAATTTATCATAAAGCTTCTTCTCTCTCAAAATCTGGAGCATAATCCTCAAGTGCCGCTCATAATCCTCTCGACTGCGAGAATACACCAATATATCATCAATGAAGACGATGATGAAGGAATCAAGATATGGCTGAAACACGCTATTCATCAAGTGAATAAAGGCTGCTAGGGCATTGGTCAGCCCAAGAAACATCACCAAAATCTCATAGTGACCATATCGGTCCGGAAAGCCGTCTTTAGAATGTCGGATGCCCGGATCTTCAACTAATTATATCCCGATCTCAGGTCAATCATCGAGAACACCTTAGCGCGCTGAAGCTGGTAAAACAAATCATCAATACGTGGTTGTGGGGTTCCTTTCTTGATTGTAACCTTATTCTTCCCTCTAGTCAATACACATCCTCATAATGTCGTCATTCTTCGTCACAAATAGAACTGGAGAACCCCAAGGAGAAACACTCGGTCTGATGAAATCCTTATCAATCAATTTGTGAAGCTGTTCCTTTAATTCCTTCAACCCCACAAGTGCCATGCGATATGGTAAAATATAGATGGGCTGAGTGCCCGACACCAAGTCAATACCAAAATCAATATTCCGATCATGCGGCATGCCCGAAAGATTTGTTGGGAACATATCTAAAAAGTATCTCACTACCGATTTGACTTAATGGTAAGAGTGTCAGCACTAATATCCCTCACAAAGGATAAGTATTCCAAGCACCCCTTCTCAACCATCCATTGTGACTTCAGAAAGGACACCATCCTACTAGGAACATAACTCACTGAACCTCTCCACTCCAACTATGGCAACCCCAGCATAGTCAATGTCACGATCTTAGGGTGACAATCCAGATAGCGACATGGTGACAACCAATCCATGCCCAAAATAACATCAAAGTCCACCATGCTGAGTAAAAGAAGGTCTACTTTAGTCTCATAACCCTCGATAAAGACCACATACGATCGATAGACACGGTCTACCACAGTAGGATCCCTAACATGCGTAGACACATAAATAGGAGCACTCAAAGAATCACGAGATATATCCAAATATGGGACAAAATAGGATGACACATACGAATAAGTGGAACTTGGATCAAATAAAATTGTGACATCTCTATTGCAAACATGAACAATACCTGTGATGACCGCATCAGACAACTCTACTTTAGGTCTAGTCGGGAATGCATAAAAATGGGGGTGAGCCCCACCGATCGACCTCCACCTCTAGAATGGTCTCTACCTCGCTAAACTCCTCCGCTAATGGCCTGACCACCTCTTCGGGCTGCCTGACCCCACCTCTATCTGGATGAGCGAGTGGTGGAGCAACCGTTGGTGAAAATATGACACCGTACCATGTTTTGGCATGCAACTTTATGCCTTGCGACTTGCCTAGGATCTCAACAAGTATAACAAGTCCTCGGCTGCTGTGACTGCTGACCCTAGAACTGACCCTGTCAACCTAAATAATCACTCTAATAACTCTGAATCGGAGGTGAACTAACCAGAGCTGAAGGTGAGCTGTATGCTAGCTGGACAGGATGAGACCTATAAAAACTATGACTGTTTGAAGCACCGTGTTATACCTGAAGCACTGATTGAATCAACCTCTTGGGATGGACTCTTCCAAATGAACCTGTGTACGACAAAAATTGGGGAGGCCAATTTTATGTTTATTTTAATGGCTTGTTCGTGTGAGATCTCAAGTATAGCCCGGGGTCCGATATCGAAGCCCCTCCTACTTTCGACCCAAAAGGATACCGGCCCGGGATTGACACAGGAAACAACACAAAGTTTGAGGCGGATAGTTCTATGATGAAGTACGATTCCGTACTTTAAATATCTGAATCTATCAAGATCTTTGTAATAAATGTCAAAGTACTATATTGGGATTCTCCCTCCTATATAAAGGGGACCCTAGACATTTTGTAAGGATATAATAAAATACAAGGCACAAGAACATTCTCTGCTTTACTTTAACATTTTCTATTTCTCTCTACTAGCTCATTCACTCACATTTATTGGTTTTCATTAACTGTTCTTCATTTATAGCTCATTATTGGTCATAAATAGTACTTTCCGAAACCTACAATTTTGTTATAGCTCCATCGGTACCCTAACGGTAGCCCCGAGCCTCGACCTTAAGGGCCCCCGAGGCCAATATCGAACCTTCGGGCGTCTCAGTTTGTTTTTCTTCCGTTTTCTCATTGCTTTCACTCTATTATATCCTAACACACTTAGCATCAACTACTTCATAACTGGTACTAAGATAAATCACATATTTTTAGAACCACTTAATCAAATATAATTGTAATTACCATTTTCCCGGTAAGCAGCTTGGCACCCACCGTGGGGCTAAAAATAATAGTGATTGTTTTAGTGTTGGTTCGCTGAAAAAATGCAAGTTATTTTTTCGCACTTTTTCTTTCCCAAAGAACCTTTGATTCCAGGTCAAAATATCCAGCTCAACAAATGCATGCGAAAGTAGCAGTTTTGGAGATTTTGGAGGGAATGATGTAAGCATCCCGAATGCTGGTGTACCGCCACTAACCCCCGGAAGCACAACAAAGCTAACTCCCGATAACACGAGCTCAAGTAATGGCCAGCATAAAGATATTAATCCTCGCACCAACTGGAGCGCACGCTGAAAAGGCTACTAGGGAGAGCGGGAAACTGCTGCCCGAGAGAAAGGAGAAGACAATCTCCAAATGATCTTTGAAATTCTCCAGGCGCAACAAGCAGCGATTACTCAGCTACAAAACCATCATAAAATTTCAGGCGCGTCGGCACCGGCGACGGACCCCAGAATCCAGTCGGTACCGGAAAGGTTGGAAAATACAGGACTGACAGCCGATCCTTCCATCATAAGGCTACTCGAAGACCTCGCCAGGAAAATAAAATCAATACTCCCAGAAAGAAAACTAGAGCCACGGAGAGAAAGGTATCGACCCTACATCAAGAATCATAGGAGCGACGTAAAAACCAATGCGCCCCGAGCCAATCCAAAAATGGACCAAAGCAGGGTGGCAGACAAAGCTAGGTATGGTAGGCACACAGAGCCAGCAAGGGTACCCAACCAACCCAATACAACTCTAGGGACGATGTTTCAGATATCATATCGGCCATGTGTAAAATCAAAGACACCAGATGGCCAAAACCCGTACTATCATATCCCTCGCAAAGGGACCCTAACCTCACGTGCGAGTTCCACGGTACTCTCGGTCATCGAACCAAGTATTGCAGGCACCTTTAGAGGGAAGCAATCCGGTTAACTAGCAATGGGTATCTGAAGGGATTCACCAGTAGTCGAATCATGGATTTCACCCAAGGAAGAGTAGTAGCTCGAAAAAGCGGGGCAAGAGAGCACAACACTTCATTTACATGATCATTGGGGAAAGCGACATCCCTAAGGGGCCCGTGATTAAACATGCAAATATATCAATTGCAGCAGTAGGACAGACTTAGAGCCACACACCCGGAGACATCCTTACATTCAGCAATGGGGATCTCGAGACCCTGCCTCACCCGCATAATGATGCATTGGTAATTTTATTCCTCCTAAATAACGTTCAAATTAAACGTGTCCTTGTGAATCCAGGTAGCTCGTCCAAAGTAATCAGGACGAAAGTAGTGGAGCAACTCGGGATGCTCGATCGAGTCATACCTACCTCGGTAACTCTCAACAAATTCAACATGGCCGGCGAGACAATGAAAGGGGAGATCATTCTCCTGGTCAACGTGTCGGGGACAATCCAGAACACCAAGTTCTATGTCACCAAAGGGGACATGATGTACAACGCGTTACTTGGAATGCCATGGATACACAGGATGAGGGTAGTGCCATTGGCTTTCCACCAGATGATGAAGTTTCCAACGTAAGGCGGTATAAAAACCATATATGGAGAACAACATGTGTCTAGGGAGATGTTCCCCATTCACAACGATTCACTGGCGCCAACGCCCCCAGCCTCGGAGGAACCGGAGGGGAGAATGACCCCCGAGGATAGCGAGGAAGATTTTCTCACCCCCCTCACCTTCGTCTCCCCAGAGGAATTAGATACAACTAAATCATCAGTCGAAGAGATTGAGCAGGTGGTCCTGGTCGAAAATTCTCCGGATCGAAAGGTATACCTTGGAACGGGGTTAACCCCCGAACTCAGGAAAAAATTTATTCAGTTCCTTATCAATAACATCGACTGTTTCTCTTGGTCCCATCTAGACATGACAGGGATTCTGCCTGAAATTACCACCCACTGGCTAAGCGTCGACCCCAGGTTTAAATCGGTGAAGCAAAAAAGGAGGCCTCAATCCGAGGTAAAACACGTATTCATCAAGGACGAGGTAACGAAACTCCTCAAAATAGGTTCTATTAGAGAAGTAAAATACCCCGATTGGCTGGACAATGTAGTGGTAGTGCCCAAGAAGGGAAATACGTTAAGGATGTGTGTAGATTATAAGGAATTGAATAAGGCGTGCCCTAAAGATTCATTCCCACTGCCCAACATCGACCGCCTGATCGATGACATGGCCGGGCACGAGACCCTAACCTTTCTCGATGCCTACTTGGGGTACAATAAAATTCAAATGAACCCCGAGGACAGGGAAAAAACTTCGTTCATCACGAAGTACAGTACATACTGCTACAACATCATGCCCTTTGGGCTGAAAAATGCTGGAGCCACGTACCAACGCTTGGTTAATAAAATATTCGAGTGCCAAATAGGCAAGTCCATGGAAGTATATATTGATGATATGCTATTTAAGTCCCTGCGCGCAGAGGACCATCTGACCCATTTGCAGGAAATGTTCGATATCCTTAGAAGCTAGAACATGAAGCTCAATCCCGAGAAATGTGCCTTCGGGGTGGGATCAGGAAAGTTTCTAGGCTTCATGGTGTCAAACAGGGGGATCAAGATCAATCCCGATAAAATAAAAGCCATCGAAGAGATCACGGTGGTTAACAACCTGAAAGCCATACAATGGCTGACTGGGCGGATAGCGACCTTGGGATGATTCATATCGAGATCGTCGTATAAGAGTCATCATTTCTTCTCCCTGCTCAAGAAGAAGAATAGCTTTGAATGGAATTGTTGAATCAAGTCACTGAATGGTTTTGAAGAATGACAAATGTCCTCACAGTTGAACCAGACCCATCATGGAATACATAGACATGCAGACTGAATGGCACGAGAAGAATTCACACGCAGGAGATAAACACCATCCCTGAATTAAGGGGTTATCTCCTAAGCTAAAAGATTGCAAAGTTATAGGGAGATGAATTTCATATTCAGGTAGGACAGAATCAAGATAGAGGAGGATCAAGGAAGTTGAGATCAACTCAAACTCTTCCACCAAGGAAGAGTTGCATCAGAATTCTACTTCAAACGTCTCAACTACTGATCCTATATATTGTCAAAGTGTTCCCGCTGAAGGGTGCGCACAAACATAGAAATGAAACAAGAATTGAGAGAAAAATTACCAATGCAATTTTGCAAGCATGTAAAGAATCCCTGTGCGACTCCAAAGCTACTTGAACCAGCTCAAAGAACCAGTTCCATCTGTTATCTTTTGAGTCTAGTTGGTTGTAGTAGGTGATTACAAATTGTATCTTTCAACTTTATCTAGAAGCAATTGTAATAGGTACACAGTATTCAAGTTAGAGTTAACTTGAAGTTTGTCGCAATTAGCTAGAGGCTAGTTTGACACAAGGGGATTAGAGTTAGTCCTTAGGTTTACAAAAGAGTTGATTTTGTAAATGCTGTTTGGCTCATTGACATAGTGAAGAGTTTGGGAAAATCCTACTGGGAAGTAGGTCGTGGTTTTTTCACCTTTTGAGCCATGTATTTTCCACGTAAAATTGTTGTGTTCTCTTATTTATGCAATTATTATTCTGCAAACTGTATAAGTTGGAACACCTAGAAGAACCTGGTTCTTCTGTAACGCCAACGTTCGAAAATTGGACACCACGCAAATCACCCCCCTCTTGTGTGGTATTGACGTATAAAACATCAATTTTTTATCAGAGCAGGTTATCCTTGAAGAGGTTAACACCTTAGGAAAAGATCAAAATGAGTGCACCACCTGAGAACTGGGAAGGACAATCAACTACTAGGCCTCCACTCTTCAACGGGCAGTACTACTCCTGGTGGAAGAACAGGATGAAGGATCACTTAATTGGGGACGACTATGAACTATGAGACATAGTCACTGATGGTCCCTTGGCTACTATGAAAAAGACCACTGAAGGAGTAGACGTTCCAAAGACAAGAGCTGATTGCACTGCTGAAGACTTAAGAAAATGGGAGAAGAATGCTAAGGCCAAAAAGTGGCTAGTGTGTGGACTTTGTCCAGACGAGTATAGTAGAATTCAAAGCTCCACCACTGCCAAAGAAATTTTGGATACCTTGCAAGTATCTCATGAAGAAACACCTCAAGTGAAAAGGTCAAGAGGTACTCTACTATACTCCCAATATGAAAATTTCACTATAAAGGAAGGAGAGACAATCCAAGAGATGTATACAAGGTTCACAACACTGACCAATGAACTCAAGTCTCTTGGAAGGTTCATTCTTGAAGAGGACAGGGTTGAGAAGATCCTGACTAGGGTCTTGTCAATTTCCTGGGAAAGCAAGATCACAGCTATCCAGGAATCAAAAAACATGGCAACCCTCAGGTTGGACGAACTAATTGGAAATCTCACTGCTTACGAACTCAGAAGGCAGACAATGAAAATGGATGCTCCAAATAAGGAAAGAAGTATAGAACTAAGGATAACTGAGGGAGCAGATCTGGAGGAAGATGAGATGGACATGATCAGTAAGGAATTAAAAAACTACCTCATAAGGAAAAAGGGCAATTCAATAGGTGGAAACTACAACAAAGAAAAAGCTCCAGAAAGGCCAACCAATGAGGGATGCTACAAATGTGGAAAAGCTGACCACCACATCAAGAATTGTTCTCAGTGGGAAGTAGAATGGAAAAGGGAAAGATCTGAATGAAGGAACAAGAAGAAGGAACTGGTCTATCCCAAGAAAACCACAACTAAAGCAATGGCTGCTGCTTGGGGAGAAAGCTCAGATGAAGAATCAGAAGATGGTGAGGAAGAAGAACAAGCGCTTATGGAAATTGGTGAATCAGATGAGGAATCATGTGAAGAACCATAGGTTCAAGTGAGAGGAAACATCCAAATATGGTACTTGGATAGCGACTGCTCAAAACATATGACAGGGAACAAGGAACAATTCCGTTCACTTGAAAACCTCAAAGGATGAAATGTCTTTTTTGGAAATGGGAAGAAAGGTGAAATTATTGGGGTTGGTAAGGTAGGTAAGGATGACACACGTTCCATTGAGAATGTGTACTTGATAGATGGCTTGAAATATAGCCTGATCAGTGTGTCACAATTGTGTGACAGAGGTAACCTGGTTGCATTCACTTCCACTAAATGTTTTGTGATTAATCTTCTTACTGACAAGATTGTCTTGCAGGGAAAAAGAGTGAATAACATCTATGTCATAGACCTGTCCACACTATCAAAAAATGAACTCACTTGTTTAAGTGTGTTGGACAGTGATCCCCTCCTTTGGCACAAAAGACTTGGTCATGCAAGTCTAAATCAGCTTAACAAACTAGTCTCCAAGGACTTAGTGGTAGGGCTCCTTAACATTAAGTTCAAGGAAGACAAAGTCTGTGAGGCATGTGCAAGGGGGATTCAGGTAAGATCCTCATTCAAAAGCAAGAAAATGGTCAGTACCACCAGGACGTTGGAACTGGTCCATATGGACCTATGCGGTCCTATGAGAACCTTGAGCAGAGGTGGTAAGAAATATGTTATTGTGCTAGTTGATGACTACTCCAGGTTTACATGGACTTTGTTTCTAACATCTAAAGATGAAGCATTTGATATGCTTAATTCATTTGTTAGAAAAACTCAAAAGCAATTAGGAAATCAACTTGCATCAATAAGATCTAATCATGGTACTAAATTTGAAAATGCAAAGTTTGCTGTGTTTTGTGATGAACATGGCATAAATCACAACTTCTCTTCCCGTAGAACTCCACAACAAAATGGAGTTGTTGAAAGAAAGAACAGAACTCTTGAAGATATGGCCAGAACCATGCTTCTTTCTAGTAAATTACCCCATAGCTTTTGGGCAGAGGCAATAAACACTGCATGCTATATAATAAATATATGCATGACCAGACCACTTGTAGAGAAAACTCCCTATGAATTTCTTAAAGGGAGAAAGCCCAACATATCCCACCTTAGGGCTTTTGGATGCAAGTGTTTTGTGCACAATAATGGCAAAGACTCCCTAGGTAAACTTGATCCCAGAAGTGATGAGGGAGTATTCTTGGGATATTCATCACATATAAGGATTATAAAGTATATAATAAAAGAACTATGTGTGTAAAAAAGAGTGTGCATGTTGTCTTTGATGAAACTAATATTCTCTCTAAGAGATAGGAACCAGAAGATGAGGAAATTGGACTAGTCAGAAGCAGTGATCAAACTGGAGCAAATATGGAAGAAGGAATAGGTGATGGACCAGGTCCAACTACCCTAATCAACACGACAGGGGGAACTCAACAGCAAACCTCACTAGGACTCGGCCCTGATCCTGTTCCACAACAACAAGACATTATGAGATCATCAAGTCATGAACAATTGATGATCAAACCACACAGATATCAAAGTTCTCACCCCATTGAGAACATTATAACAGACCTAACATCTGGAATCAAAACCAGATCCTCCTTGAAAAATCTGTGTGCATTTGATGCCTTTCTATCCTTAATCGAACCAAAGAATGTTACTGAAGCCTTACAGGATGCTGACTGGGTAAATGCCATGCAAGAAGAACTAAATCAATTTGAAAGGAGTCAAGTTTGGCATCTGGTACCCATACCACTAGATAGATCAGTGATTGGCAAAAAGTGGGTCTTTAGAAACAAACTCGATGAAGATGGAAAGTTACGAGAAACAAGGCTAGACTGGCTGTCCAAGGATATAGTCAAGAAGAGGGAATTGACTATGATGAAAACTTTTCTCCTGTGGCAAGACTGGAGGCAATCAGGCTCCTTATAGCATTTGCTGCCTACATGGAATTTACTCTCCACCAGATGGATGTCAAGAGTGCCTTCCTCAATGGCTACCTAAAGGAAGAAGTATTTGTCAAGCAGCCTCCAGGATTTGAAAGCAAGGAGACACCTGACCATGTATACAAACTTGAAAAGGCCTTGTATGGACTTAAGCAAGCACCAAGATTATGGTATGAGCGGCTATCTAAATTCCTACTAGAACATGACTACAAACGAGGTAAAATTGATAGAACCTTGTTCTTAAAGGAAAAAGGTAAGGATCTATTGGTAGTACAAATATATGTAGATGACATAATATTTGGGGCAACCTCTGAAAAATTAAGTAAGGAATTTGCTAATCTTATGGGGAGTGAATTTGAGATGAGCATGATGGGTGAGCTAAATTTCTTTTTAGGCTTGCAAATTAAACAAAACTCAAATGGAACAATGATGCACCAGCAAAAATATGTGAAAGAGTTTCTCAAAAGATTTAAAATGGAAGACTCAAAATAAATTGATACCCCCATTGCAACAACTACAAAATTAGATGTAGATGAACCTGGTTCATCTGTTGATCAAAAGTTGTACAGAGGGATGATTTGGTCTTTATTATATCTTATTGCCAGCAGACCTGACATTGTTTTCAGCGTAGGGCTTTGTGCAAGATTTCAGGCTAATCTAAAGGAGTCCCATCTAACTGCAGTGAAGAGAATCCTGAGATACTTGAAAGGCACCACTCATCTATACCTTTGGTATCCTAAATGTAGTAATTTCGATCTTGTAGGATATGCTGATGCAGATTATGCAGGCTTCATGGTAGACAGGAAAAGCACCTCAGGCATGGCAGATTTGTTGGGTTCTTTCCTTGTGTCTTGGGCCACCAAGAAACAGAACTCAGTAGCTCTTTCCACTGCTGAGGCTGAGTACGTGGTTGCAGCCTCATGTTGTGCTCAATTGCTGTGGATTAAGCAACAACTCATGGACTTTGGTATAGAGGTTGGATGCATTCCTATTTTCTGTGACAACACTAGTGCTATTAGTATGACAAAGAACCCGGTTCATCATAAGAGAACCAAGCACATATATGTTAGACACCATTTCCTAAGAGATAACTATGAGAAGGGAATGATCTCAATTGAATTCTGTGCTACTGACAAACAAATTGCTGATATCTTTACTAAAGCACTAAGTAGGGAGCATTTTGAAAGAAACATGTTAGAATTAGGGATGATTAAGATCACCTAATTGAACCAGTTAAAAAAAAATTGATTTTTTTTGGCTAGAATCACTGAAATATGTAACTAACCAGATTAATCATTGCTTAGTTTCATGTCTTAAATGCCATACTCTCTTGCCATTTGTTAATATGACTCGTTAGTTGCTAATGATGTTTTTTTATTTCTATAAATTGAGGCCAAAACAAGAGACTCTAACACGATGAACCTGGTTCATCGTGGCTGGTTCATTTGACTGAAAGGTACATGCTCATCACTATACACTTATTGAAATAATTATAGTCACTCATGAGCAGGACTCTATCCATATTAAGCCTATTTTAAATTGAACCCGTTCTAAAGAGTCCAATCAAAGTTAATTAAGCCTAGATTATAGGGAGCCATAACCGTCAGTTTCACTGACACTCCTGAGTCGATTAGACTCTCCACTTGACCAATAATTACACCCGTTGGACATTTATTAACCACATATTTAAATACCCATCATTACCTCTCTAATTTCTCAGTCTCTCTTCTTCAAAAAGCATAAGCGTCGAACCAAGTTCATCATTCCACTCAACCAAAGTGATCAAAATCCTTTACTCTCCAAAGCTTCATAATCATGTCTTCCACACCACCCCCTGCTACATCCTCATCAACCACTCCTGAATACAGTATAACACTTGAAGATACTGGTTCTAATTCTCCATCACAACAAATCTCCTCCACTCAATCTCCATCAAATTTTCTACTCCGCAAAACAGTCCAGTTCCAGAACCTATTCCTGAACCCACTCCTTCACCCCAAACAACTCCAGCCATTACACCAAACCCTACTCCTGTACCCAGAAAACGACGAGTAAAAATGCTAGCCAGGAAAACAGTTGCCTCTAGCTCTCTTGCTCGTAAATTGAATGCAAAGCTTCAGGCAAGCCAGGACCACGATTCTGAAAACTCAAGTGACTCTTTCAAGTCTGCAAATGAGGAAGATGCAACTGGTTCTTCAGACAATGAAAAGGTAACTTCTGAAATTAGGTCTGATCCTGAAATTATTGAAAATAGGTTCATATTGATTGGGTCTGCAGTAGATGTGGAAATACCTGATAGACGAAGAAAAGGTTGTAATACTAAGGGAAAAAAATTAAGAGAGAAGGAGAAGGAAGTCCTGAAAGGGGAATAGGGAAGGAAGGCGCTACACTGGAAATATGTGGCTCTGCACCAAAATTTTCTTAGGAGGGTGTCCGAGATTTAGGGGGAAGAAACTTTGAAGAAGCTTCTGCAGGATTGGAAAACTTACAACATGCAACTGATGAACCTGGTTCATCCATTGAAGAAACTTTGGCTGATCTGATGAGGAAATTGGGGGAAAGTTACAAATCCAAGAAGAAAAGGACCCCCAAAGTCAAGAGAGTTGATACTCCTGTAACAACCAAGAAAAGAAAGGACTATTCATCTGCTGATGCTCCTACCCCTAAAAATCGCACTACTAGAAGTGCTGTCAGGCGGAGTGAAGAGGAGTTGGAGAAAGCTCTGAGGGAGAGTAAGAAAAAGAAATCTGCTAAGGGGAAGGCCAAAATTGGTGATCCTGTTGAGGTTGATGATGATGAGATGGACCTGGCCCATCAAGAGGAACAACAGACACAGGTTGATGTTGAGACACCCAAGCCCAAAAAGGCCAAGACTTCTTCCAAGAAGTCAGCTTCTGTGGCTGCAAAACCTTCAACATTTGCCAAGCGAACAAACTCTAAATCAAAGAAAGTTAAAATCAATGATGATGCTGAGTGGAGATGAATTAGAAGAATCTAGCGGGGAAACTGATAAGCTAACAAAGTTTGGAAAGCGTACTATTTTGAAAGGAAAGTTGTTCAGGGATATTGAAGAATTTGGGATTATTTTTCTTGTGGACACCTTGGATGTGCAGGGTTGGAAGGACCTGGTCCTTCATCTTGACGGCAGGCTGGCAAGAACTGAGCTTGTGGAATTCATGGAAAATGTGGAGGTCAAGGATGGAAGGGTTTCCACTAGGGTACAAGGGGTTGAGATCTCTTTTGATGCCAAAGAACTGGGCGAGATACTTGGCATTCCCTCAGAGGGATATGATGACTACACCAGGCAGAGGTGGCCAAGCTTGGATGGACTCCCTTCATCCCTTCAAATCACAAGGTTCTTCAGTGAGAATGAAAAGGAGATGGAGCCTAGGGCAGTGTTCAAAAGTGATATGAGGCTGCAGCACAAACTATTCTTTGAGTTTTTCATCAAGTGCTTACTGCCTAGGCAAGAGCGAAGGCATATTGCAAGTTACATGGATCTCACTCTCGTGGAGTGCCTGTACCGTGGTCGGCAGATTAATTGGCCCTCCTTCATTATTCATCTTTTGGATAGGGTAGTGAATGGCTCCAAGGCCCACGCTATACCATATGGGTTCATCCTTACGATTGTGCTTGCTCATTTCAAGGTTCCTATGAAGAAGGCTGAGATGGCTACTGCCAATGACCATTTTGGGAAGAACACGTTACTGACCTGTGACTACATTGTGAATGTCCCTGAAGATGAACCTGGTTCATCAAGGAAAATGCTTGTGAATGGCAAGGTCAGGACGCTTGTGCATGAAGGTGAGGTTAAGGATGCTGAGATCCTTCGATTGAAGACTCGCCTTTCAGAGGTTGAAGCTGAGCGGGATGATCTCAAAGCTGAATTAGCAAAGGAAAAGGAGAAGAATGAGGGTGTACTGCAACAAATTCTCTCTCTTCTTCAAGAAAAGAACCCAACCTCTACTCCTTCTCAACCTTAGGTGTCCAGTGCCCTCCTAAACCCCTCTATGACCTAGTTTGGGATTGTTTTGTCTATTTCTGTTCTGTTTTTTTTTCCGAATGGCTGTGACTGTTTTTATTTCTCTCTGTGTTTTGTGCATGAACAATTATCAAATCAATGAATTGTGCTATTTTATTCTTGACTTTATCTCAGTTTCTTAAATAGCTTACAGTTGTTGGTTTCTTTTGATGATTAATTCATGATTTGCACCTGCAGTTGCCTCAATGGCCATGAGTAATTATTATAGTTCTCGTAAGTTTATCATTTTGCAACTTTTCGATGATGCCAAAAGGGAGAAGATGGTGCTTTAAAAAATATTCTGATGTTTATAACCTAATGAACCTGGTTCTCTATGATAAATGCTTAATGCTATAAAAAGTATCCATGTTGGATTGAAGTGTCTACAGGTTTAAGCATAGAGTTTGTCATCATCGAAAAGGGGGAATTTTTTGAATCAAGTCACTGAATGGTTTTAAAGAATGACAAATATCCTCACAGTTGAACCAGGTCCATCATGGAATACATAGACATGCAGACTGAATGGCACGAGAAGAGTTCACACGTAGGAGATAAACACCATCCCTGAATTAAGAGGTTATCTCCGAAGCGAAAAGATTGCAAAGTGATAGGGATATGGACTTCATATTCAGGTAGGACAGAATCAAGATAGAGGAGGATCAAGGAAGTTGAGATCAACTCAAACTCTTCCACCAAGGAAGAGTTGCATCAGAATTCTACTTCAAACGTCTCAACTACTAATCCTATATATTGTCAAAGTGTTCCCGCTAAAGGGTGCGCACAAACATAGAAGTGAAACAAGAATTGAGAGCAAAATTATCAACACAATTTTGCAATCAGTTCATGTGAAGAATCCCTGTGCGACTCAAAAGCTACTTGAACCAGCCCGAAGAACCAGTTCCATCTGTTATCTTTTGAGTCTAGTTGGTTGTAGTAGGTGATTACAAATTGTATCTTTCAGCTTTATCTAGAAGAAATTGTAATAGGTACACAATAGTCAAGTTAGAGTTAACTTGAAGTTTGTCGCAATTAGCTAGAGGCTAGTTTGCCACATGGGGATTAGAGTTAGTCCTTAGGTTTACAAAAGAGTTTATTTTGTAAATGCTGTTTGGCTCATTGACATAGTGAAGAGTTTAGGAAAATCCTTCTAGGAAGTAGGTCGTGGTTTTTTCACGTTTTGAGCCAGGTCTTTTCCACGTAAAATTGCTGCATTCTCTTATTTCTGCAATTATTATTCTGCAAACTGTAGAAGTTGGAACACCTAGAAGAACCTGGTTCTTCTGTAATGACAACACTCGAAAATTGGACACCACACAAATCACCCCCGTCTCGTGTGGTATTGATGTATAAAACATCAGGACTCCCGAATGCCAAAGTGCATTGGAAGAATTGAAGCCGTATCTGTCGAGCTCTCCTTTGCTCCACATCCTAAAGGAGGACAAAACATTGTATCTTTACTTGGCCGTATCAGAGGTGGCGGTGAGCGGTGTGCTAGTTTTGGAGGAGCAAGAAACACAGTTCCCTGTCTATTATGTGAGTTGGACCTTGGGCATGGCCAAAACCAGGTATCCTCTTCAAAAAAAATTAGCCCTTGCACTAATTAGCGCATGTCGAAAACTAAAACCTTATTTTCAATGTCATCGCATCTGCGTCTTAACGACGTACCCGCTTCGAAAAATTCTGCATAAACCCGAGTTGTTGGGCTGGTTGGCCAAGTAGGCCTGTCACGACCCAAACCGATGGGCCGTGATGGGAACCCGGTACCTTACCCAACCGAGTACCAACGTAGCGTATCTTTCTTAATACATTATTACATACACATGACATACAGGCCTAATAGGCCAACACAATCCTTTATAAACTCAAAACATAGGCCGGACAGGCCGTACAATCCTTTATGTACATGACGTATGTCTACAAGCCTCTAAGAGTACATAAATATCATAAAGGTCGGGACAGAGTCCCGCCTTACCAAACAATATGTGTCTAAATCATAATAACCAAACGAGCAACTCCGAAGCAAATGGAGCGCACCAACATCTTCCGCTGAGCTGATAGCCTACTTGGAGGGCTCTCGACCTGTCTATCAGGACTGGAGGGCATGAAACGCAGCATCCCCAGGCAAAAGGGACGTCAGTACGAATAATGGACTGAGTATGTAAGGCACATAAATAAATACCTAAGAGACATGGAAGAGATATAGAGTAATTGACTCAATCTGTATGACTGGATAACTCTGTAAATAATAAATCACTTTTAGTATCATGCATATGCGTATGAATGTCATGT